>JABSSZ010000033.1:0-18198 GCA_013755755.1 Fusarium sp. NRRL 25184 | reverse complement strand
ACCTTACCTACTTATATAGTATATTCTATTACTTCTCATTCGAAGCATCGTCCGTTCATAGTATGCGCCGGTTAATATATACTACTATGCACCCAGTCATGATTCAATGAACCAAGTACATGGCAACCTTGTCATCCACCCATAAGCTAAAGCTGTGCAACATTATCTCAATGTCTCCGCACCTTGTTTGCGAGAATAGTCTTCCTACCTACTTAGCTAGATCAAAAGTTAAAGTGTAACAGTGCGAACTTCAGCCACAACGTCTATCCACAACTCTATATATTCCTCTCTCCCACAACATACACTATTCGTGACGAGCAAATAACCACCCGCCCGGCATTAGCCCAGGGCTTCAGCTGTTTCTGGATACTCGTCTCAATATATTCAAGTTGGAGATACGCCTGTTAAGATAGCGACATTGAGGTTCACACAAGTCAATATTGTACTATAAGTGAATCCATAGACATGTTTTCTCCTGACAATAATGTATAAAACGCCGGATCCGTAAGGGTATAATGCTGCCTTGCCACCGTTGTTATCTCTCTCCACATATTTCAATTGATGCCAAAAAGTAAAACCCTGGTTCCCAAACCAAGACACACCCCGTACGAGAAATCAGTTATACAGACAAAAGTGCTTAGCTGACCAACATGTTCCATAGGGCATCTCTAAGCCAAGCCTTTGCTCAGTGGATGCCGTTGACAACCAGAGGGCTCCCATTAGCTCCTTTACGTCTCTTGCTCGAGACCTCTGGCGAATCGTGACTTCGGGTCTCAAGATGGCTGACCCTGGTAGCCAGGCTGTCCAATTGTCCCGCAAATTGAGCTGGTACATAAGCAGCGATCTGTTGAGCGACACTGTCATGCCACTGCTTGGAGCTGAAATTCTTCGCCCAGTCCGTCATCTGGACCAGCTGGAACTGAACATCATCGATCCCAGTCCTTGAGTCCTTGCGTACCTTTTCAACGTCCTGGGTCATCACAGCAACCATACCCTTTACTGACTTGAGTTCAGTTGTCTGTTCCTCAAGGCGTTTTTCCAAGTCGTAATTAAAGTCATACGTATCCTTTTTGGTTTCGCTGATGTCTTGCTCCAAAACTGTGATTTGCTGGTCCAACTTCTTCTTGTTCTCATCCGCATTTCGCTTCAACGTTGTGACATGCGTATCGAATTCCTTCTTGTTATCATCCACGCTTCGCTTCAAGCCTGTTACACGTGCATCAAGTGCCTGGACAGCTTCCTCAGACTTCAACGTCCGGGCATTTGCCTGGTCAACAGTCTCGGCAACTAGCCCAGAGGATATCTGGATCATATCCGCACAACGGCTTTTTAATGCATCTTCCAGTCTATCCATCTTGGGAGTGATTAGTTGCAGCGTCATCTCCTTTGTCATGAATGCAGGAGCGGGATTGGGCGTAGGAAGTTTAGGAGACCGTGCATTGACTTCCGACATAGATTCTTTTAACTTTGTTAGGTCTCTAACAAGTTGGCTTAGCTCATCACTCGGTGGCAGTTCTTCAAGACGGCGTTTCATATCCGCAGGAGACGGACATTCATCCAGGAGACGCCTTATGTCACCAGGAGGCGGCATTTCTTCAAGCAGCCGCTTGATATCACCAGAAGGTGGGTATTTGGCGAGCAGGCGCTTGGTGTCCACGAGAGATGGGAATTCAACAAGAAGTTGCTGAATTTCATCCGCAGGCGGATACGCCTGGACTCTTGTCTTAAGGTGTTGGAAGTCTTGCAAGGACCAGTCAGCGGCGCTGGCCTGTAGAGCATCGACCCTCTGCTGCAGAACATTGGTCTTCTTTTGCTGCTCCTTAACTTCCTTAACCAACGGTTTTAGAGAGGTGAGCGTTGACAGGCGCGCCTCCTGAGACCCCTGGGACTCTTGTGTTTGTTCCACAGATGATCGTAGAGAAGCGATATCTTCAGCTAAAGATTCCCCTTTTTGTGAGAGACCCTCTACAGCTGATTTTATGCCGGAAACGATATCATCTATTATCTTTTGCTGTTCTCCCTGGCTTTGACATGTGCATTGTAAAAGCGAAATATCTTTTTCAAAGGACACTTGCTTTGCCCTATGACTTTCAGAGGTATTTTGCAAGGACAAGATTTCCTTCTCTAAAGAACTTTGCTTTGCTCCCTGATTATCAGATGTACTTCGCAGCGATGATATGTCCTTTTCAAGGGATTTTTGCTTGACTTCCTGGTTCCGAGAGGTAGTTCGGAAGGATGATATGTCGTTTTCTAAGGACTTTTGCTTTTCCCCCTGCTTTTCAATAAGAGCAGAATTCTGCTCATGGAGCAACTTGACAGATTTTATGCCTTTCGTGAGTCTATCTGTAAGGCTTTCTGTGTCTTGCTCGAGCTTCTGCATCCTTGTGGGATCAAACTGACTTTTGATAAAGTTTATAGTGTGTCCCTGCATTTCAACTGTTACCTTGAGCTGGTTATGCTCAGCAGAGATTGTAGGGGTAGCTGGCTGGCTCTTTTTGGCGGCTGTCCTTTCTTCCATCGTGGTGCTGACGCTATCGAGCTTCTGCTCGAGCCGGCTGAGCTTCTCTTCCAACAATTGGTGTTGCTGTCGACCTTCTTCGACTTTATTTTCCAGAAGTTGAGTTTTCTTCTTCTCGTTCTCAAGGCTGTCCACCAGTTTCTGGATCTCGCTGTTATCGGGTCCCTGAGCGCTTGGTGAGGAGTTTTTGTCCGAACAATTTCCCGTGGATCCTATGCAAGCCTGATCTTGCACATATTGCTTGAACAACGAATCGAAAGTATCACACAGCGTTGGGTGTAGCTCTCTCAGTTTTTGCTTAAGATTGTTCTTTTCGTTCTCGCATTTTTGGACAGCCTGACGTTGCATCTCGTCAACAGAAGAATATTCAGGAGTTTTAGCAGCCGACCGTTTCCAGTCAGCTAATGTTCTCTTAAGCTTGTTATCGGCTTGGTTGTGTTGCATGCGTAGACAGGCTGCATCGCCGAGCAGGTCTACTACAAGTGGCAGGCCTTCAACTTTCGTGGCGCGCTGCCCGGCTGTGGCGCTCGATATTGAACCTAAATGGTGCATGTCAGCGATACTCTGGAGTTCTTTCCCGAGACTTGGGCTCATACCGCGATCACTAGTATTCGTTGACCTCCTAGAAGAAGATCTTTCAAGAGGTGGTTTACCGTAAAGAAATCCTCCCCCCTTCCCACCTCCCCTCCCTCGATCATGGTCTGCATCTTGGGAATGCGACGATTCATCTCGGCGGAGTGATGTACGGCCGGGAAATAACTCTGATGGGGAGCTACCGGCTGGTCGGCGACTGATTCGATCGTCTCTACCAGCCATTGCGGCTCTGGTAGTAAAATAGAGCCTTAAGCATCCGTCGAAATGATGAGTAAAGGATTCGAGTCTGGACAAATGCCGTCCGCCGTTAGTTGCAAATCGAAAGTGGCCCAAGCAGGAGGGCGAGAGGGTATCGCTGAGGACGGTATGCGACCGGAGGAATTAAGGGGACCGAATAAAGACTGCGCTAAGTAGGCAGTACTTTGTACCAATGGAACACAGGGCCAAATAGGTACTATGCGGTGGAAGGACAAATAGCTGAGTACGCCGGGAGGCAAGCGCGTCGATGAATCGGCTGAGTGTGTGAGCACCTGGAGAGTGGCAACGCCGGGCTACTAAGACAAAGGAGAGTTAGAGAGCCTCGATTTGAAGATAGAACAAAAGGAGGGAGAGAGGGGAAGGAGAGATAAATAAGAGCGTGTGCATTGAACGAACGAGGATAGAAGAAGAGGGAAGAGGGAAAAAGCAATGAGAGGCGACACGAAAGCGGGAGTACGGATGTTAAGGTAGTTAGCCAGTTTAACGAGAGAAAGAAAACCCAAGAAAATGGAAGACCTGAAAAGGATCAACTAACTACCTAGGTAATAAGGTATCTGTTACAGCTGGACCAGGGCCAGGCAGTGTGGAGTTCACTTCGTGTGGATTATCATCATGCACCTTATATACGGTTGAATTCATTAAATATGGATGTTTTGGGGTTGCTCAGTTATTAAATATAAACCCCCTAATCCTCGCTGAATCACCGCCTAGGCCATCAGTCTAGACTCCATCTAAGAAAGAAAAGCGGTTGGTCCGATGATAGGTGCTGCCCATAATTGACACTAACGAATTTAATCTCTATAAAGTGGAGGGGAAGCATCCTCCATTCTCGTCATACAGGACAGCATAGGGCCAAGTTATCTAGCTTCTACGAATAGTTCTTTATCAGGTAACATAACCACTTGACTCCTGGTGGAAGCTTACGGACTTGGCGAGATGTGATAAACTTTTTGCGTTAGTTACTACAGCAGCTCGAGCTGAATAGATCTCAGGCACTCGCGTGTAATCGCGTCCATGCAGTGCAGTACCGAGTTGTGGAGTCACATGGATTGATGCTCTTCCTTCACAGAGTGGATCACCATTGTGGCGGTGCGCATCGAACACATAGCGCTAAGCGCTAGCGATAGCCGCGTACTAACAATTTTTACTCGAAAGTTATGCGCAGGCTCGTGCAGGTGTCGCGATCTAGCTCCCAGCCCTGCTCTTCAAGCTTTCTTCATCAAAGTCGTTGCCTTACAACTCAATTCCATAACGATTGCTTACGTTACACTCGCGCATAACACGCGACAAGATGGCTGCTGTAAGTAGAATTTACTCGTATCTTTCGCGCAACCAATTGCTTACAGTAAATTTCCACAGCCTGTGATGACCGTGTCAGAGTCCAAAGACCTTCGAGGTCTAAACCTGATCGCAGCACACTCCCACATTCGAGGCCTTGGTGTGGATGCAACAACCCTTGAGCCTCGAGCTTCTTCTCAAGGTCTCGTTGGACAGGAGAAGGCGCGAAAGGCTGCTGCTGTCATCTTGCAGATGATCAAGGATGGAAAGATTGCTGGTCGTGCTGTTCTCATTGCTGGACCCCCTAGGTATGCTTCCAATCACCATTACCGCACTGCGCGCATTGACACATGTGAAGCACAGGAAAGACTGCCATCGCCATGGGTATGGCTCAGTCTCTAGGCCCCGACGTTCCTTTCACAACACTTGCCTCATCAGAAATCTTTTCGCTCGAAATGTCAAAGACCGAAGCCCTTACCCAAGCCTTCCGAAAGTCCATCGGCGTCCGAATAAAGGAGGAGAGCGAAATCATGGAGGGAGAAGTTGTTGAGATCCAGATCGACCGCAGTGTTACTGGTAGCGCAAAGCAGGGAAAGCTAACCATCAAGACCACCGACATGGAGGCAGTCTACGATATGGGTAGCAAGATGATCGATGCCATGACCAAGGAGCGCGTTATGGCAGGCGATATTATCTCGATAGACAAGTCTTCTGGAAAGATCACCAAACTCGGCCGATCCTATGCCCGATCTCGCGACTATGATGCCATGGGTGTCGATACCAAATTCCTCCAGTGCCCAGATGGAGAGCTCCAAAAGCGCAAGGAGGTTGTTCACACCGTCACATTACACGAGATCGATGTCATCAACTCAAGAACCCAGGGCTTCCTTGCTCTCTTCTCCGGCGATACTGGCGAAATCCGCAGCGAGATCCGAGACCAGATTAACACAAAGGTCGGCGAGTGGAAGGAAGAGGGCAAGGCCGAGATCGTTCCTGGTGTCTTGTTCATTGATGAAGTGCATATGCTCGATATCGAGTGCTTTTCATACATCAACCGAGCTCTTGAGGACGACCTTGCTCCTGTGGTCATCATGGCCAGCAACCGAGGCAACTCTCGCATCCGCGGTACTGACTACCGCAGCCCTCATGGACTGCCCCTTGACTTCTTGGACCGAGTCGTCATCATCAACACACACGCATATAACTCCGAGGAGATCAAGCAGATCCTGTCCATCCGAGCTCAAGAAGAAGAGATTGATGTGCATCCCGACGCTCTCGCTCTTCTCACAAAGATCGGCCAGGAGGCAGGTCTTCGGTACGCCAGTAACCTCATCAGCACTTCGCAACTTGTTTCTGCCAAGAGAAAAGCTAAGCAAGTCGAAGTTGGTGATGTGCAACGCAGCTTCCAGCTCTTCTATGATCCCGCTCGCAGCGTCAAGTTCGTGGCTGAGTCAGAGAAGCGCCTGATCGGCAACACAGGTGCAGTCGACTTCGCAGTAGGCGGAGCGGCGAGCAACGGCGATGAGAAAATGGATCTTAGTTAATCATAATGGCGAGCACAGCCTGGCGTTAAAAGGGTATTGGGTTGTGAAGATAGTAGATCTGAAGTGAGATGAACATCTGTATCATACTGATTTGGGCGTAGAATGGGATAATACGAAAATCCGTAAAGAGCACTCTAAATAGTTTTACTCCATTTCGACATCCATCGCAACAGTGATGACATTTCGCTTCAGAGGATATTTCCAGATATGTATGTACTTGACTCTAAATCTTGTGAACAGACTGAAGTACTGCGATGCGAGATTTCTGCTATGAGTACTATATCTTGCCATTGAGCTTCAAACATCCAACTGAAGATAACACAAGACGTAACTGGGTAAGTGACAACAGTAAAAAGGCTTAATCAATGTTGAATCGATTTCTATATATAAAAAAAAAACTTATATACCTGAAGTCATGCCACAAACATCACCTCTACTCTCACAGTATCATTCACGGGCTGGGCAGGGCTGAGCATCAGTGGGCGTAATATTAAAGTTCTTCGAGAAGGGGTCATCAGTCGCAACACGAGGAACATGCTCAACAATACTCGCAATACGCTCTGACTGTTCTGCACCCCAGAAAGTACCGATAAAGGCAAATATGAGATCCAGCCCAGAAGTGACCTAAAAGAGTAACTGATTAGAAACTTTGACAGTTCAGGAGACGATCAACGACTTACGCCGGAGGAAGACCAGACTTTACCATCGATGACATAACGAGCGGGAGATACCCAGTTCACTCTGGGACCCATCTCCTTCATAGTCGCCCAGGCGTTCTTGTTAGTCGTTGCTAAATGCTCATCCAAAACACCCGATCTAGCAGCAACGCCGGCACCAGTGCAAATAGTCATCAGCATCCTGACCTTGGGATACATCTTTGCAATGTAATCCGTTACAGCCTGAAGATTCGGGTTCCTCGCGCCAGGGCCGCCAGGAACAATAAGCAGATCAAGATCCAGGTCGTCGTCAAATGTATTGGTTGGGGGGATCGTTGGGAAGAAGCTCGAGTTGAACTTGTTCATAGCCAAAGGGGCTGTGCTAACAGGTTCAAGCGTCTCAGCGATGAGGTGAAGATTGAGTTGCTGGACGGTGAGCGATAGGATCTGGAGGGGATCTAGAGGACCGAAAACATCGATAATGTCGAGAGCCTGGAAGAGAATAACTCCAACGTTACGGATCTGAGAGCCCGTGATGTTGGGAATGATACCTGGAGTTATACAGGTTGACTCAGCATCGCGCGAGTAGTAAGGAACATGGGCTTTGGGCCTAGTAATAGTTGAGGCAGAGCTGAAATTCAACAGGGTGAGGCCACTGAGAAGAGAAATCGAGAACTTCATCATCATGAAGCACCTTGATGTAGAGCTCGCGCTAAGATTATGTTCTGTAGTTGACAAAAGCAAGATGAAAGAGCAAGGCACACGTATGTAAATAAATATTCTTGGATTACAGAAACGCTCGGCCATATATAATATGGCATACATCCTAAAAATCACCAAGAAATCCTTCACTTAATCCGCGACAAATCCTCAATCCTCCGTATTCTACAAAAACCTTCTCAAAATTGCGCTCAGCTTCCTGCAGCCATATGCAACTCCCCAGCTACCAATTACAGCCAATCATTCTCGGGGTTTCATCTGATTGAAACCTTTCATAATTTTCCAGAGTGATCAAACAATCCCTCCTCAGCTTGTGAACCAACATCAAGGCCATCGTCTTCCTCGCAGAGCTTAGACGACATTAACAGCCTGCAGTAAGAGGTTGAATAAGAGTGATGGAATACTGCCAAGTTTTCGCTTGCTATTAGCCAGTAATGAGGTCGCCTTGACTCGCTTCATGTCTTCAACCCTGTTCGATACTCTCTCCGCTTAATCCTTGAACCTCTTGTTTCCATAATCACCAATTCCCTGGTACGACACGGGGTAGGCCTAGGTCATCATGTTGGGCAATGTCACTCACTCAACAAGCGATTACCTTATCTCACTAGACTGGTGCGACCTCCTTATTTCATTCTCGTGTTTCTCATGTAATCTACCTTCTCCAGCCGCCTCGACTCATCGGCTCATGACGTAGGCGCCAGTTTCTCTACATCCTCGTTCATACATCGTTATTACCACCTCTTGCTACTCCTATTGGGTATTCGACCACGCCAGTAAGCTGTGACGTCCAGCTCCTTGAAGCCATCTCTCTGTCCGTAGAGAGAGTATATTTTCCTCCCATGAACTCCTATACGCACCGGGGGACGGTCATCCAATCCCTTTTGTCCTAATAGAAAAACAAACACCGACCAAATCGCACGTCTATACACCGATACATGGCACGTATCGTACTCGATTGAGAAAGGGGGCTCAGGCGCGCCCTTCTAAAGCAGCAAGTTGGGCGGCCAGTGCCTCATTCCCTTTCAGTAGATCCTCCAGCCATTCCGCTGCCATCGCAAGCATAGTACTCTTACTAAAACCGCCTCCACGAAGGCCAGGAACAAGATCACACAAGTCGTCAAAGCCTTCTTTAATCAGAGTGCGCCGTTTTTGCTCGCTCTTTATGTGGTTCTCGCGCTTCTGTTCTTCTGAGAGGTTCTCTCTCGACACTTTGTTGTTGTTTGCTGCCGACTTGCGACGTTTCCCCCCAGCAACTTCATCTGCAATAGCCGAAGTGATGGAACCAGCACGTTCCGCTTTAGGTTTCCGCCTCCGCACAGGCTTAGGCGTGATTGTCTCTTCCTGCGCCTCGTCATCTGGAGTATCTTTATTATTTCTGCTCTTCCGCCTTTTACGCGGGGGCGTATCAGCTTCTTGCACTTTCGTGAGCTCAGTCAATCTGCTTTGTGGGAGCGGCCCCTTGGTATGAAGTGGGCTGCTGGGTCGCGTGTTATCGGCGCTTTTACTGGGCTCAAAACATTCAAGAACTTTGAGTTGTTCCTTCGTCAAGGACTCAGCGGTTTCTTTCTCCGAGTTAGGAGTATAGCCTTGAATGCGGTTGAAGTTGGCATCAGAACCCCACTGATATTCGGCAGGCGGTGCTCGATGCTGGCGCTTGTCATGGGGTCCCATCATCCAGTCCGGGTAATGCTCTTGCTCGCTTGCTGCAACGCTGCGTCTATGGTCTTCACGGAATTCCTCTATAGGTTGATGTCGTAGGTGACCTACTGGAGGTCCTATTGGATGCCTCTGTACCGAAGTATCAATTCCGTTGGAGTTCTGACGCTGGTCTGGGCCGTTTTGAAGCAGAGTAGCCGCCGCGTTCAGCACATCATCGGGAGTGTGTCGATGCTCAGTTTGATGTTGTAGATGGGAAGGAGGAGGTGGTGGCGGGGGCATCATATGGGATCCCATTGGTGCCATGCCATGGAACTCATTAAGACTATGGGAGAGTCCTTGAGCCGGCGGCTCGCCAAGTGAAGATCCTGGCTGCTGACCAAATGAAGTACTGGATCCCATGAATTGCGGAGGAAGATCAAGCCAAGTATCGCTGAAATTGAGTCCCTCACCGAAGGAGGGCATATTGTAATGGTCGGCATTGATATCGTCGAAGAAGGATGTTAGAAGCCTGTTGTCGGTATCTGTCAAGAGAGGAGCTCCAGGTGCAGGCTCTGGCGGATCGTTGATCGGAGGATCTTGATTAGGGTCGAATGAATCTGGTCGGGTTAAAGATTAGCAGATTGCTCTTTGAATTGGTGGATGTGATGCGAAGGATAAGGATCTCGGCGAGCGGTCCACTTACAGCCAAAAGGCATAAAAGGGTCTGAGGGCGGCTGCGACGAACCCATCCTCGGAGCGTGCTGTACGGCGAGCATGGATGCGTCTTTTGTAATATGGGTTTTCTGTAGAGCAAGCGCACTGTGCTACAAATGAGCCACAGTAGATGTGTAACTTTTTGTGATTTGAAGGACTGAAAGTATTTGGCGGGTGTATCTCGACTCGACGGTGTAAATGGTAATGTTTCCAGAATGGTGTGCTTTTTCGTTCGGTATTAAGCGTACACAGACAAGGACAGTATCGAGCTATGTTCGTTCTGTCTGTCTAGCACATGACAGTTCAAACCCACCAAGTTGATGGCAAATGAGTATGCCTGGACAAATATTGATTCGCTCCACGTGAAGCGCAAAGGTATGGCTGTTGTATCTGGCTGGATTTTAGAAGGTAGTCGCTGGGTCGCGAGAGCACGAGGAGGAGCAGATCGATACGACTATGCTGGTGAATAGTTCGTGAATGCAATATGGACTCTGTGATTGTATGTGTGGCATGTACGTTGCTGTTGCATGTGCTTCTTGAATAGAAGACAAGGAAATATGCTGATGGTTGAGTTTCGTCGCTGGAAGCAAACAGTTGTGAAGATAAGTTGGAGAAAAATCGTTGATAGTAGAGTTGCAGAGCTGCCTGCTTAAGCCATGAAAGAGAAAGAAGAAGAAGAATAAGAGCGACAGGGGATCAACACAAGAAGGGATTTAGTCTGGACGGAGAGTGCATGTGCTAAAACGTGCATTCGCTGCGTCACATCACACCCGCGACCTAGATGAAGACAAAGAAGGAGCAACTAGGGCCCAACTTCCGCTGCTTCTTCATAGGATGGCTGCTGTGCTTCTGGCTGGGAAAGGGTTAGGAATTTTACCTTGTAGAGGTCAAATGGTAGCGGGCCAGGAAAAGGATGGGAGGGCTGGGATGGATTGGACGGGATCGTGGTGGTGGTGGTGTTTAACTACCACCTAGGTAAAGCGGTTTAGGTGGGCTGGGTTGGAGGAAACCGGCGGGAGCCCACCGTGACTGTCCTGGTGCAGGAACGGTACGGCAGGTGGAAGGCGGACCGCAAATAGTAACTGAGACTTAGATGGAAGGTAGTCTTGTTTTTGGGGAAATGCATTCAAGGACCAGGCTTGCACGGCAATTGGACCCATTGGTCCAAGTTGAGCACATTTTGGACCGTCTTAGCCATGTGGGGTTGCCTCGGAGCATTAGAAGCACTCAATCTCCAAGTACTTTCTACCTCGACCTGGTGCGCTCTAGTCATTAATCCCCCATGTTCCCCTCCCCCAGGTCACTGTGTCACCTGCAACTTTCATCGACGTCGACCAGAGCCTTTGGCTTTTGAAAAAGCTTGGTTTTGAGTATTCTTGGAGGAATCGGATCGTGGGTGATGTTCAGCGAGCCGAGTCTCTACCAAAACCATAAAGTGATCCAAGCCCCCGCGCCTTGTTCAACAATTACCAAAGCTCTTTCAACACATTCGTCGTTACATCCCCGAGACTCCCGGTAGGGTACTGTCCGTCCTGTAGGAGTGTAGGTATGGGTATGGGGGATGTCTATGGGTCGGATCACCTTGTCATGACGTATCCGTATATCCACAGTCTGCCGTCCAACTCTATGCATCTATGGGACTATCACATGCTTGAACCTCTCTAATATTCAGCACTCCCAACATCTCTATTCTGCGACCTTAGTTGAGGACGCCTCATCTCCAGCTGTCATTCATTCACCCAGCCAAGCCTGAAGAGTCAGACAGTTCGTCCATTCTTGATTGGCTCTGTTCTTCTGCTGAGAGGCTCGGAAAATCTGGTCATCTTGGCGTTGTATGCAGTTGACTTACTGCAGATAAGTTGGCGGCCACTTGACCCGTTTTACTCACCTGTAGTCAGCAACACGATAAGGCTGAACCAACAATATTACATTGTCTAAACCAGCCAGCATAGCCACAAGCGCAAGCACAAGCTCAAGCACATGCGTCTTTGTTCTCTCAAAAGTGACAAAGACTTTTTTACATCGACTCGTGACCACGGTCGGCCCGTGCCAGTATGATATTCAGGGCTTACCAGGGTTGATATAAGACCTCCCTGGAAAGGAAAGATGCCAACTGAAATCATGCTTCTTGTGGGAAATCAGGCCAGGAAGAAGAGCCGAAACCTGTTAGAGCCCCGAAATTCGTCGTGGGGCTTCGAGAACAATTTCATTTCCATGTGTGAATCTAGGTACGTCACTTGGAATTCGGATACGAACCAACTGGATCAGACGTAAACTAGGTGAGGCGAGAAAACTTAGGAACTTTGATCCTAAATGACAAAAAGAATTAGGTAAGTTGGCATAAAGTTAAGGGGCTCTATACTGAGTTTATTTTTGGCATCCTATCTTGAGGTCTGGAGTTATCTTGCTTCCCAAGGGAAAGGTACCTTATGTAACTGATTAATTGATAAAGTTGTACCAGTCTGTAAGAGATCTGTGTTATTGTTTCCTGGGCCGTTGTTCTCTTTTCTCTTCCATGTATAAGATAGAAATTTTCTAATTCCGGCGGCTGTCAACTGAAGGATTCTCAATTATTCGGCCTTATAAGGTAAATTTTACGTACCAGACCCATCTTGCGCACATGCCTCTTTTCCCAATGCAGCAGCTGCCTATCCCTGTACCCCAGAATTACGGGCAGACAGGTGGGGCGTTCCTTTGACCACATGCAAATTGTTGTACCTACAGATGTTAACGTTAGCGATAACCTCACTCAGCTGTTACTTAATCTCACACCTAAAATACCTACCGTTACAACGAACGACCCGGATCTGTTCAGCAGCCGTTACAGTGGAAACCTGGAACGCTTCATGTCTAAATCTGTTCTCAACTACCGTGCCCAGGCCCAGATTGATCGGTTCTCGACTTTCATTTAGCTGAACCCCTGAACTCTCAGGTCATCATCGTCACCAGCGTCACCAGCGTCACCAGCGTCACCAGCAGCATTGTCAGCCCTCCAATTCGGGCATTATCCGTATAATCTGCCACGAGTACTTTTGAGCTTAATTCTCTCTTGAATACTTGCTAGGCTGTTTCATACTCTCAGCCTCACGGATCTGTTACTCAAAGAATAATAGTTTCTGTCGTGACAGGTTAGTTTCACAATCCCACGTATTGCCTTCTCTCATCTGCAACTCCATCACCATGCGGCGGTTGCGCTACGCTACACTGCCTATAGCCTTGGCAGGGGGCGTTATGATCAACGACCTGTCAAGGTAGATCATTTACGTATCCCTCGGTCTATTTCCTGCAGGAGTACATACGATCCATGCTTGCCATGTTGCATATTCACACGCTACATCTTGAATATCAAGCCGAGGCTCAAAGTGAGAGCTCGGCGATGAATCTCCACATTTTTGATCAACTTCAAGGGGAGAGTTCATCATATCAATCTCCTGACGGTTCATTTTATCTGGACAAAAAGCCTAGATATCTTTGCCGCCTTTGCCGTCAAGTTCTGTCCTCAACCTTCTGTGATACTCATACGTTGCATGATGTTGACATATCCCCCCGCTGCTCCAAACCACCGACCTCCCCTTTTCGATTGTCTTTACACCACCTTTTTCTCTATTCATCATATTTTGCAGGGGTAGATCTGTTATTGACCGCTCATACACAGTCAGGATCCCCGCGATCATCTTGTTAGATACCCACCTTCTGAGTGCCACCGGTAGCAGGTGCCGTAGCCCTGCTTCGGGATATTGTTGGACATCTCTTATGCTGGAACAGCATGGCTATGCCTGCAATTGATGTGCGCCCTGCTCGTAAAGGGCCCCTGAGGCTTGATCCCGTTCCCGAGATCCTACGCCCTTTGATTCGCGCCTATCTCTTGGGCTATGCATCTGCCGTGGCTCCCCGGCTGTTGACATTAGTGCTACAGCATGTTGCTAAGAGGAAGAGGAAACTAGCCAACCAACTTGCCCCGGACCTTGATGATAGCTCATTCGTCAGCTCTGCGGCACACATAGTGAGGACAGGCTTCAATCCGCAGCGGTTTCCAACGTTTTGTGCCATACTAGCTGGTGGCACTACTCTATTGAAGGCAAGTTAACCTAACCTACTCATGATGGACCTCGTCCAGTCCAAGAAATTCGCCTAGTAGTTTTTTTTACATTGGTCGCCTTGTCCTTGGCTGTCAGAACTTACCGGAACGTTAATGTTACTTTGATATGCCGTTAGCTAATACGCCGAAAGGAACCTTTGAAAAGCATTCTAGAGAAAACCGCAAGGGGGCTCAGCGAGGCAGGTCGTTTGAGGTAGGCCTTCAGTTTCACTCTAATGAATCATGATGTTCCTTGCTAAACAATCGTCCCAGACTTGCAAGATGGTTGTCAACATTCCTTGCTGCCTGGTTTGGCCTGCGGCTGCTGCACTCCTACGAGGGCCGAGCGTATACCGAAACTGTGCCACCGAAAGAGGGCTCGGTCCATAATACCGAGCCTCAAACAGTCAAGTTTGCTGGTCGAACAATGGATCTAACCCTGTTTGCCATCACTCGAGCCCTCGATGTCCTTGTTGGTGATCTGTGGGCGAGGCACAAGGCCCGTCGTCTGGCCTCCAACAGGTGGTCCAAGGTAATTAGACCATGAAAATCACCTGATTATGATTATCAGATATCCATAGTTACTGACACCTTCCTAAGGCTGAACGATTCCTCTCCAAGTTTGTTGACCCCCTTGTCTTTGCAGCTTCATCAGGCCTTGTTATGTGGGCTTGGTTCTATCATCCCGGCCGTCTGCCCCGCAGCTACAACAAATGGATCACTTCGGCAGCTTCCGTGGACTTGAGGCTCATCGAAGCCCTTCGGCGGTGCCATTCAGGCGAGTTTCAGTACGGCAAGGAGACTGGTCAGGCACATCTCCTTCAAGGCATGTGTGTGGACTACGAGTGGCCACCTGCCTGGGGAGATCCTGCGGTGGTTGTTCCCATACCTTGCCAGATGGTCCATATGTCCAGCGGGCCTTCATGCGAGTTCCATGCTGCAAGCCGCTTCTTTCGTGCCTGGAAGTGGTCAATGGCTACGTACTTACCCCTGTCACTCGCACTCGCTCTTCGAAACCCTTCTCGCAAAGCTCTACACCGAGCCATAACCTCGTCTTGCCGTTCCTCTAGTTTCCTCGCGACCTTTATCACACTCTTCTATTATGGAGTCTGTCTGAGTCGCACACGCGTCGGACCCCGTCTTCCTGGCGGCACAACCATTGAGCGTCGTCAGAGCATGGATAGTGGGATCTGCGTCGGTACGGGTTGTTTGCTTTGTGGCTGGAGTATCATGATTGAAACAGAAAGCCGGCGAAAGGACATTGCGCTCTTCGTTGCCCCTCGTGCCTTAGCCACTGTTCTGCCTCGACGGTATTCTTTGGACAAGGAGTGGCGAGAGAGGCTTGTATTCGCCGCCAGTACTGCCGTTGTCTTTACATGCGTGGCAGAGAACCCCGATCGAGTGAGGGGCGTCTTTGGAAAACTGCTAAAGATGGTTCTCAGTAAGTAAACGAGCTGGCTCGGCATACATCAGGAGCTGGGATCTCTGTTTCGATCTTGTCATTCCCATCCTTCTTTTCTTGTCGTAACCGATATGTACAGTAGAGCAACGTTGCATAGAATATTACTTGAATTCTAATGTATAATTATTAAACAATAACACCATAATTGGTCACAAGACCATGCATGTACTGTAATATGATAATTCAACTGCAATGTGTCTGTGTTACTAAGCTCATTATCCCTTAAACCAAGCAACAGCCCCCAGCACAAAAATACAGGCCAGCATGTCACTCCTCACTGTGGTAAATATCTGACCATAACGCATCACGACCTCAACATAGCCCTTAGCAGGCTGGGGTAAGAATTGCACCACAGTGCCTACAATGCCAGAAGGGGGGCTGCCTCTCCTATCCAGAAAGAAGCGAGTTGTGAGTAGCAGCGACTCGGCTGTGGCAAATGTCCAAAAGAACAGCTTTTTGCGGTGCTCCAGTTCCGTCTCAAGCTCAGGCTCAGCGGCTGCAATGAGCGGATCGGCGGCTGTCGTGCCTGCAAAGGCGGCACGCTCACGCTCGATCTTGCTGCCAGTGAAGGGGGTAAGTATGACGATGTAGAAGCCCAGGCCGAGAGCTACAAGGGCATGGAGAAGGCGCCAGAGGTTTGTAGAGGCGCTATTGCGGACGGCTGCGGGCGGTACGGGGGGTCCTTGGCCGGGTGCCATGCCTGGCATACCGGGAAAAGGAGGTATTGAGCCAGCAGGAAGACCAGCACCAGCCATCAGCTGGGACATCATCTTCATCATGGGATCTTCCTCAGCTGCTCCGGGTGCAGGGCTAGCGGTACCGCTGCCATTACCACGCTCGAAGCCAAGCATCATCTGCCGCAGCTGATCCTCTGAGATGGCGGGTTCTGTGATTTCAGGTACGTTCGTTCGTGAAGCGGCAGTCCGCTTAGGCTCGTAGTAGTGATCTGAGATATCGACTTCTTCCGGGTCGGCATGATCGGCGGTGGCAGACGCAGCTGATGCTGAAGCAACGGGCGCTGGCGCTGGTGCTGATGTCGGGGCATCAGATATGGCAGTAGACGCAGTAGTATGTTCTGTTTCTATGAAAGAAAGTTAGCACTCTGCAGCTGGAGTTGTATGGGACAACTGAATCGAACCTCCTGGGATACGACCCCCAAGACCAGTAATCTTGTTCAACCTTGCAGAACCCCCAGCCTTGAGCTTGGCTTCACGGCGCTCCTTGCGAAGACGCGCTTGTTCAGCAGCTCGCTGGGCGGCAGCATCTTCAGGGGTTTTCGGCGTCTCCGACATGATTTGATAGTTATTGGGAGACGTCTATTTGGGGTCGATATTGAAATATTGGTGTTGATGGGCTCTGGTGACGATGATGTGGTACTTCGGTCGAGTGGGGATCCATTGACAACTGGCCATGATATAGGGCAAGATAATAAAAGTCACCTACCCTGGAGATTCACATGCTGATATCGCAATGCCTCACATGTTCTTTTGACTTATGAATAAATGGTATTCGAATTTATATGTAATATTATGTTCTCAAACCTAGCTCCCGAATAAATGTTCTACTTCAATATTTCACTGAAATAACACATCTCCTTTTCAGACAAGACATCGGAAGTTGAGGCTTCTATGGAACCAGGGGAAAGTAAGTCGGGGTTTTAATAATTGATTGCGAAATGTTATTGGAAACATTACCAGATGTTTAAAATCAGAGTAGTATTATGAACTAGACAGGCACACAATAACATCGTCATTTGTTCTTCTATCTACTGAACCCTCGGCGTGGGTGTCTTCATGTAAACTTCGTCCCCAACCATGCACCACGTGCTAAGCTATTCAACATCACATCCGTACCCTCCATACATGATCCATAAGCAAGGCGCAATAAGTCATGTTATACTAAAAAGAAGCTTGCTCACGGAGTAGCCTTGCTCATGCTAATCAATCGTTTGACACCGACCTATTGTTGGGTGAGTTAGCATTGTAACCGAGTTATGACACAACGAGAACTTACCATCCAGTTGCCGCACTCCTCAGTCTTGTCTCTCTGAAGCTCGACCTGAAGCCTGTGTGCACCTTCGTAATTCTTGGCCTCAATAGCATTGGCAAGCTCGGTAAGCTGTTCAATTGTATCAGGCTTGATAAGTTCCTCGTTGTTGAGGTGGTCAAAGAGCAAGCCTAGTCGCTTCTGCGTGTCCTTAACTTGAGGTGCAAATGTTGCAGGGGCCTTGGATGCAACTCGTTGCATATCCTGGTCTAGGATGTCTACCAAACGCTGGGCATTGGGCGGGATATGCGAGCGGTCACCCGCGGGATGTCTGGCCCTGGGAGGGGCTGACGCCTGGGGGGGAGGAGGAGTTGGCTTAGGAGAGGAAGCAGCGGGAGGTCCACCAGGAGGTCCAGGTCGGCTCATGGGAGGAGGCCCAGTCGGAGGAGTTCCCGTGGGAGGAGCAGATTGCTGAGCAGGAGGGACACCATACGGAGAGGGAGCATACTGATTATGAGGCGTCGACTGCTGAGGAGGAGCTCCAAATGACCCAGCCGGAGGAGGACGGCTTGCGGCTCCAGGAGGGGGTACAGACCCTGGGGGTTGGCTGTACTGTTGCTGCTGCTGTGCTGCAGGAGTGGGAGCATATCGGTTAGTGGGGGGCCCTCCTGCTGGAGGAGCATTGTACGGTGATGCTGTTCGAGGAACGACATTGGGCATTGGTGGGGGGATCGCGCCGGCAATAGGGGGAG
>JABSSZ010000032.1:0-21651 GCA_013755755.1 Fusarium sp. NRRL 25184 | reverse complement strand
TTTTTAAGCTTTATTTAAATTAAGCTTATATTTAATGCTTTAATTATTTTCTTATTCAATAGATAAAATTTTAAAAATTCTACTAATCAAATTACAATACGTATAGGGGCTATTTAACTCTTAGTAGCTAAGCTTAGGTCAGGCAGGATAAGTATAGACCCAATAAGCTATAGGTCTAGGAAATTACAACTTATCTTAGCGATTCGCCGATAGCAACGTCTTCTTGGTATCATGAGTCTTTGCAGGATCCAAGCACGATGCATTACTGTGCCGACTAAGGACTTTGAACTTGCGTGTTCAGTCAGCTTCTAGAAATCCAGAATGTAAGCGCCATTACTAGTATCTTTGCCTTGAAGTTCTTGATAAATGTTCAGTTGAGTTGGTCCATTCACAGACTATGGATGCCGTTGCTAGGAGCCATCTCAGACGCCAGATTTTGCCTACGATCGTCAATCGTTGCCGGTACAGCTTTGCGGGCCCATGTCAGACCAATACCATCTCATGATATTGTCTTTGATGATCAAATCCTGGCCTAGGCATCTCACAGACTCAGAATAAAATGGAAGCCCTGTCTTTAACAACTGGGCGACGTGGTCTGGAGGTATCAGGTCGTGTCGTCGAGAAGCGTTCATCCGGGGCACATTTTCATGACCCGCACCTAACCCACTCGCCTTGCTGATGATGGTGCCCTCTCTGCGAGGACTCAAACTTTCTTGACCGTCCAATCTATCCTCATTAACTTAGCCAGTGACGTGAAAGACCAACATGCTGTACCTTCAACTCAGAAATAGACCAGCCATGGGACCTTTGTAGCCTTTTGCTATCGCCATTATCACGGTTTCAGCTTCAGTAGGCCTGACTGCAGTGGTACCGACTATGGTTACTACAGCATTACCTGCCGCCGATCCCAGCTTCATGTTGATGGTTATTAAACTAGGCCTAGCCCATGTGGTTGTCGGTGGAAACCTGAACTGTTTTTATATCCGCTGAAACCATTATTGCGGGACTTTCTTCGATCGGTCAGCTGTTTCGGGCTAGCCGTCCGGACACCACTCGCGATATTGTCATGTCCACAGATGGGAGCACCGCGCGCATGGTAACTTCACCACCTACACTTTCTTTTGTGGCCAAAGCCTCTAGTATTACCATTCTCTTCCGAAGCTAGCTATGTTCTAGGTGAAAGTGATGCTTTCTCTATGGATGCAGATTTCCGGGAATGATTATCACGCCACATTTAAATAGTCCAATAATAATGCTCGTCTCGATCGCACAGCATGCTAAGTTACTAAGTTCAATGTGCCGGAATAAGCTCTCAGCCACAAGTCTCAACTGCAAATAACACATGTGGCTCACAACTTAGACATTATACCAAAATGCCCGACCAATTGCTACAGCAAAATGCTGAGCACAGCATGCTTGGCAGTAGGTCAGCAACGCTTTGTCAGTTTGTATGCAAAGCTGCCTAAGGTGACAAGCTGATGCCTTTGACCCCGCTCGATGGAGCGTGGTATTAAACATGATTCTTAACCTCAACAGCCCATGTCGAATGTCATTTTCTCTATCTTGCTAAGATAATATCAGTGCCTATATTGACCAGCAATCTCTGAGCAGCTAACTGCAATGTCTCGCTGGCATCGTCCATCTTGTTGCACTCCTTCGGTGTCGATTACAGGCGGCTTGCCACGTTGTCAATCGTGCGGCCAAAGCCCGGACATCGAGCAAATGCTAGCAGAACAATCAGAAACTATGAAAAACCAAGCTAAGGGCCCTGATTCTTGGGAAAATATTCAAGACGAGAAGATCAACGATTTACCTCTACGTTGGCCCGCCACTGTTCTGTTCAAGCCTCGACACACGATCAATACAACGGTTAATAAATTACTGAGAATTGCTTCAAACGACCCAGAATCCACTTTGGCTAGCAGAAGCGCAAATAATTATACGAATAGTCCAGTCTATGAGAAAAGACTGAGTGATGCAGAGTTTCGACTATTGAGTATTTCACCAGCCACAGATGAAAATGGTCCAGTCCATGCTGTGCTTGAAGAATACAAGGTCCATGACCATCCTGAGTACGAAGCTGTCTCCTATTGCTGGCGCGGCGAAGATGGGGACTCAAGAACACGTTTCCCTCTATATCTTGGTGATTACTGGGACGTTCTCCTACAGACTAAGCATTGCTGGTCAATGTTACAGTATATCCGCTTTCGGTCATCTGGCCGATGTGTCTGGATTGATGCAATCTGCATTAATCAAGAAGACTATATGGAAAAGGACAATCAAGTATCGATAATGGGAAAGATATACCAGAGATGTATGACGGTCATCGTCTACTTGGGAAACGACATTGTGAAACCTCAAGAGTCTTCCCTTACAAAGAAAAGACCATACTTTCCGCTACATGACATTGAGGAATTTGAAAATGTGATACCGGCATCACGGATGACTCTGAGACAGCTTCTTCAGCTGAAGTATTTCGAACGCGTTTGGGTTATCCAGGAACTTGTCCTTGCTCCTAGTGCTGTGATTCCCGTCCACGGCTATCTATTCAGGATCAGACCTCTCCCACGTCTGGTCTTAGGCTCAGCACATCCACTTGACCACAGGGTGTCATGGGTATCAGATGCTTGTACTGGCTCAATCTCTGAGAACTTATCTTCGCTACTGAAGCGAACACGATTTTCACAGGCGACAGATCCGCGTGACAGGATTTATGGCCTACTAGGTCTGGGTTGCCAAATTGGAGACTTTAAACCAGACTATTCTCTTTCATTGCGTCACACATACATTGGAACCATCCTTCACCTTTTGTCTCACGAACTGTTCATTGAAGTACTTACTGGGGCCGCTGGTGACCTGGCGGACACGACATCTCCATCGTGGCTACCAGACTGGAATATTTTAGACTTGGGTGATCATCTTGAGCGCCTCTCCTCGCATCTTGTTGATCCGCGTGCTTTCTCGCATCATCTTAAGCCCTTGCCAGGTGATGAGATTGAATTGCTCACCGCAAGTCGCATTGACAGCCTGGGTTGCGATTCACGACCACTTATGACACCCCAGAGGGAGAATACCAGTCGCTCTCGATTTACAGCGAGAGGCATCTGGGGTATCGAAAGGCCCTCCGTTGACCCACTAACTCGAAGTCTGAACCTTTCACTTGTTCACATCTGTAAGTTCACGTCCAAGCCAACCCAGGTCCACGAGTTCGATGATACCAAGACTCGAATCTTCGAAATTGAGGTAGCCAACTGCAGTATATATATTTATACCCCAGATATGCCACTCTTTGTTGAAGAGGGGAACAATGAGCTATTCTATCTCGAAAACTTCCCCAATACTCCTATTGTTTTTTTTATGAGACGGCTAAATCAATACGGAGATTATCGTTTATTGCAATGCACCTTTTGCTTCGGTATGCGCTTTATCGAAAAACGGTATCCTCAGCTCCCAGCGGAGAGATTGGGCATTGAGAATGACAAATGGAGGAAATACTGGCCGGAATCACTGTCTTGGACAACCGTTGCGGAAGCTCTGGATAGAATAAGGGCGAGTCTTGAATGGATGATCCTCGCGCAACGACAGAAGTGGAAAAGGAAGGGAATGACTCAACCGCCTGTTTTCATGACCTCATTAGATATGAGTGGAGTTCCCTGGGGTATTTTGAAAATATTCCACCACCTATTTTTCGATTCCTTTCTTGACCCTTTTGTCGACTTTCTCAATCATCACTGGCCCTGCTGTTCGGCAAGAGTTGAAGATCAGGACGTTGTTTACATGGAGCTCAGCCCGAACGATTTCAGAGCAGCCCTTGAAGCGCTAAGTGGCATTATTGACCCTGGCCTGCTTTTGGAGGTCTACTCACCCTCGGGAGCTGAATTATCGGACCCATGGAGCTGGCAGCCGACTGAAATTCACACGGAACGCAAGCAACGAGGGAAAGATAGCGCTCCATGTCCAGAAGAGTTATTTGCATCTCTGGTTTCTAAGGAGGTTGACGTTATGAATATGAGCATGAAAATGAGGGTAGAGGCTCATAATTTACAGCAATATCTCACGGAGAGTCGTTACTTTCATCCCGCTTTGGAAAGGTTGATCTGCGATCGCATTTTAAAAAACGGAGAGTCTATACTTAAATCTAAAGGGCCTTGGAATACCCCAGAGGCTTTCTGCTATTACATGTGGCCTGATGAATTCTACGAACAGGGTCAACAACCCGGGAGGATCTGCCAAGTAACCATTGTTTAGTATTAGATGTTATTTCTCTTTGCTCTCTACCCTCACAGTTATCGGAGTCTGTTTTACCTGTTGCGAAGGTGGTGAACTATAAGCGGCGGCATGGAGTGATATGTCAGGAAAGCCTGGCTCCGAGTAGATGCTTATACCCATGAGGGCAGTCAAATGGGTCATTATTTAGGTTTCTATTATATCAGCTATACGCTGTAGTCATTAGTTAGGCACTGTGGTATGATGTTTAAGCTGTGAGCCAGATGTTTTATTTGCAGTTCAAACTTGTGGCTGAGAGCTTATTTCATTACACACAACTCAAGAAAGGGATCGGCTGGGACGTCTGTCAAGACCCAGATGAGACAATAGTTACAACCCATCATTGTACTGCCGGTTAAAGGTCGGGCGTGTTACTGATCTTATAAAGTGATTCAAGCTTCTTAGCAGAAACTGTCCCAGATCATCAGTGATATTGTTGAGCGACCACTTAGGCTGGGACAACGTCTCTAGGGTAGGATGGGTCAATCAAACAACTAGGGAGCATTGGGCTAGCTCCTACTTGCCCCACAAGAGCCACATTTTCTTGACACAAGGGCGCACTAACTTATCTCGCGCGTGTGGACCCATTATGGCATCGCAAGCTTGGTATTGTGCCTGATTTTCTCTTTCACCCTCCTGGCCTTGACAAGCCGTCTTCCCTTCTAGCCAATGTACGAGGTCGAGATTAGGCCTTGATATTTACCTCGCCTCTTTACCCCGCTCAGCGCCTAGAGCGAGCGCCTTTCGTGTCGCCCTCTGAAGTGCGACCTGCATCCAGGAAAAGAGTTCATTCACCACGACAATTGTCTTCCGCTTTAGGAAATCAAGATGTCTGCTGACCCAGACTTGGACATGGCGCTGCCCCAGCATGGCGATGACGAATTGAGGTTCTGGACCCAACAACTCTTTAACGATGACCATCCCCAGTCCGTCCTTCCAGACAACTTCCTCGTTGGTCCCTTACCTGATAATCTACTGTCTTTCGACTTGTCTTGGCCTCCCACCGGCGAGTACACTGGTCTTACATCTCACGGCAACCTTCCTCCCGCAAGTCTCCCGGATACTCCCCTCTCTGAAGCCTCCCAGCATCACCAGCCTTCTGTGACTTCTTGCCGCGACATATGCCGCTCGGCCCATGAAATCCACAGAAACGGCTTGCCGCCCAAGAACGGTACTCGTTTCTCGACAGAGGCGCTCAAGACTCTTAAAGACTGGCTCTCCTCTCACAGCGATCATCCCTACCTTGAGGAGGAAGACAGGGAGATGCTACAGCGTCAGACAGGCCTTAGCAAAACTCAGATATCTAACTGGCTCACCAATGCTCGCCGTAGACGCAAGGTCCAGCGCCCTAGATCTACCTCTCCTTATGTTCGCAATACCTGGACTGGCCCTATTGATATTCCCTGCCGGTCTACTACATCTAGCTTTGAGAACAATACAGTCAACATGAATCCCCTGGAGCGTTGGGTTGACTCACCTCCCGAGAACGAACCTGCGTCGGTCACAGCCATCGCTCAGGCCGTCGCCTCGAATTCTCAGATCTCCTTGGGGCAGAACAGCCCACGCTCCTTCGCCTCCACCGATGATGGGTCGAACCCGTCACTCTACAATGTTTCCTCCGCAAGTAGCGCTGGCACTTCTAGCGGTGCCTCTTTCGGTTCCATGACGAGGCAGCGTGGCCGCCGCCGGAGGAGACCCGTTCCCAAGCGCAAGGACAAACTCTCCTCAGCTGTACCCCTCAAGAAGTTCCAGTGTACTTTCTGCACAGAGACCTTTGGGACCAAGTATGACTGGCAAAGACATGAGAAGTCGCTACACCTCTCTCTGGAACGGTGGATGTGCGCCCCCAATGGCCCTCGTGTCCTCAATCCCCAGGGCAACCAGATCTGCTGTGCCTTCTGCGGTGAAGTTGATCCCAGCAATGATCACATTGAATCGCACAATCTCTTGTCCTGTATGGAGAGGCGGCCGGAAGACAGGACGTTTTATCGCAAGGATCACCTGAATCAACACCTTAGGCTAATGCACAACGTCAAATTTCTTGACTGGAGTATGAAGTCCTGGAAGGTCACTGGGCCTGATATTCGGTCGCGCTGCGGCTTTTGCGGTATAGCGATGTCGACCTGGTCGATTCGAGTGGACCATCTTGCGGAGCATTTTAGGAAGGGCGAGACAATGGCTGCTTGGAGGGGAGACTGGGGCTTCGAAGCTCCAGTGCAGAAGATGGTTGAAAACTTCATTCCTCCGTGTAAGCCCCCCAAATTCCACGTCAGGGCGATTAAGGAATCTTTAGTCATCGAAGCTATTTTGACCGTATTGAGACTGACGTTATGCTTTAAACAGATTTGATCGAGAATGATCGCCGCTCTCCGCTCCCTTATATCGCAACCGCCGCGAAAGCCGAGACCTCCGAGAGCTCGTATGAGTTAATGAATCTAGAACTAGATCGTTTTACAGCCAAACACCAGAAGCCGGGAATGCCGGAGGCTCAACACCGGGAGTTGAATGAAATAGCACGAAGGCAACCCTGCTCCGAAACGGCTGCAGGAAAAGCGGGAGCGTTCTTCTTGACCGATGTCAACTGTTACCGACGCCTCTTTCGCGAGTTAACTCGCTTCGTCACATCCATCATGTCACTCAACAATCCGAACTGTCATGTACCCACCGATGCCGAGATTCAGCATCAGGCTCGATGCATAATTTTCGATGAGTTAGTGCCATATCATTCCTTTCCAGATACCCTTGCTGACCACGTTCCAGCGACGACCCCTGGAACCAAACCGCCGCGGACAATGCAGAGTGGCTATTGCGATTCAAGCGTGATGTTGGTATCTTGCCTCCAGGGCCCGGCCTTCGGCTGGACATCAATTCTTGGAACATCACCGACGGCGGGACAGGTTTCGCTCCTCCATTCGCCTTCCCCAACAAGAGAATGCTACATGATACTTCATCCTCACCGGCCGAAACCATCACGACGTCTCACAGCTCTGACAAGGTTGAAATATTCGTCGGGAATAACGAATCGCCCTTTGAGACCAATCAGGCTTTGTTGGACGGGTATATCGAGACTTTCTCATCGCGCTATGATCGCCCCGCTACAGTGTTTTGCTCGCGCGAGCTTGAGAGCGGCCTTGTTGATTATGTCGAGGCTGAGATTGCACGCGGCGCGAGTTTCCCCTCAGATGAAGCGCTGAGGCTGCGTGGCCGCGAGATTCTGGGCTGTGACAAGACGGCGGCCGACGACGCTGATCTTCTCGGAAAGTTCAAGGCGTGGGTGATGCAATTACGCCATCAGCAGCCGGCGGACATGCCCTGTGATATCGATATCAACTTGACCAGCGCGGAGATAGAGAGCATCCTTGCTGATGCAAGCTTCGATATGATGTTGACCTGATTTTAGATGTTTTTCAGCGTCGTTTGTGCGCATCTAGCTGGATGACTTTAAGCTTTGAGCCACAGGTCTCAGCTGGCAGTACAGATATCTAACCTTGAGTTAAATGCATGACCCCTCTATGGAAACTACGGAATAATTCGTCGACAACAAACTTTGGCAAGAAAGCTTCTTCAGCTTTGACTCTCACACAAGACGTAAAAGGCCGGCGTGACTCACCTCCCTTTCATCATAAATATGCTACAACAGCGGGTCCTTCGTCCTCTCCCCTTATTATACATTTCTCTACTCCCATCAATTCAACAGGTGACCGACTTCTTCCAAGCTAACCACCATGACACCAGAGGAATCGATTACCATCATCAAAGGCAATTTGGCTGAAGTCCTAAACCCCGAAATCATCGAAAATGTGATCCTGAAAGAGAAACGACCTCTTCGGATCTACTGGGGAACCGCCCCAACAGGAAAACCACATTGCGGTTACTTCGTACCAATGGTCAAGATCGCTGAGCTTCTCCATGCTGGATGCCACGTCAAGATCCTCCTGGCCGACAAGCACGCACACATGGATAGCCGCGCACCCCTTGAGGTGATCAAACACCGATGTGAATACTACAGACTCCTCATAAAAAGTTCTCTTCAGGCTATTGGCGTCGATGTATCCAAGCTGGAGTTTGTAGTAGGAAGCTCATTCCAGGACAGCAAAGAATACCAGGACGACCGCTTCCGATTCTCCAATAATGTCACCGCGTCACAGCTAATCAAAGCCGGTTCCGAAGTCGTCAAGCAAGGCAGGAATCCGACCCTGGGTAGCATGGAGTATCCCATCTGGCAGACACTTGACGAGGAGTACCTTGATGTCGACGCGGAACTAGGCGGCGTGGATCAGCGAAAATTGTTCACTTTCGCCATCGACAACATGCCAAAACTCGGTTTCAAGGTGCGAGCACACTTGATGAACCCCATGGTTCCTGGTCTTGGAGAGGCACAGAAGATGAGTTCAAGCGAGCCAAGCTCCAAGATCAATCTTCTCGATACGGCTGAAGAAGTCGCGAAAAAGCTCAGAAAGGCCGTTTGCGCCCCGAAACAAGTTGAAGGAAATGGTATCATTGCGTTTATAGAACACCTCATCCTCCGCGTTGAGTCACTGAAAACCGGTGGCAAGCCAAGATTCACGGTTGAAACGCGGGAGGGAGAGATTGTAGTCTACGAGGACATTTCCAAGCTCAAGGAGGATTTTGCCAGCGATATTTTGACACCGCAGATGATCAAACATGCGGTGATCAAAGCACTCAACGAGCTTCTGAACCCCATTCGGAAAGACTTTGACGCAGATGAGGAGTGGAAACGTGTTGCTGAGCTAGCTTACCCAGCTGAAGTGAAGAAGGAGAAAGTGAAGAAGGAGAAGAAGAACGTCAACTGGTCTAAAACGCTGCCCATTCGGACTTCAACTCACCAAGTTGCAAATGAGTTGCCCTGAACGGCAATCTGCTAGCTTCTTCATGGTAGGAGGTCTGGATCGGAGATCCCATTAGCTTAGCCAGGTAGCTAAATTCCAACCGACTCAAGTCCTTCTATTTGCTCCAAATATGAGCTGTGGTCCGGATCGACCCCGCGTAGATCATCCTGTCATAAAACTGTTCATGGAGGCAAATTAACAGAATATTCCATAGTCCAGTCATAGTTACAGCTAGCTACCAGAGATGCCAAAATTATCTTGCATCATATTTCAGCCATGGATACAGCAGCTGGCACCCTTAGCACTTACAAGCATGAAACCATATCTGTCACTACCGCCGATATAGTTAGATACTAGAGTATCGCCATATGCATTAATATTAGATTGGCTGAGGGTGATAGATCTGCATCTGCTAGTAGGTATGACGTGTTACGTTCTCTTTCGCTATTGGTCAGAGCGGGCTTAATTTGTGCAGATCAAAGCTACGCCGATCCAGCGATGATCTGCACGCGGAACATCCGTCTCCGGATATCTACTGCACCAAGGCGTAGAAATGATGATAATAATATGTAATGAGAAGGAGTATTAGGATTCTCCTAGTTATACGATGCTTGGATGGGTATTGCTAAGTTCAATGTGCCGGAATAAGCTCTCAGCCACAAGTCTCAACTGGGATGGGTATTGCATTGTGGTGATGAGAGAATGTAGGGAAATACGAATAATGACACCATCCTCACGATCTCAATTGAGAAGTGCTGTTGGTGAGATACAATACTATACCTGAATTCCAGAATAAAAGATCCCCTGTTGCTGATTAAATCTCTCCAACAACAATCTTCAATCTCCAACATCATCCAACTTCAACAATGGCAGAAGTAGCTAAGTATTCTCTCTTACAGCCCCTTCGATTGATCCGTATGTAACATGCGCCACAAGACCAGTCTATACAACGGCCTACAAGCCTCACCCCAGTGAGAGGATGAAGGCGGCCACTTGGACAGGCACAAAGTCCATCGAGCTGACCAGCGTGCCCAAACCAACCATCACCGCGCCCGCCGATGCAATCGTGCACATCACCCACTGCACAATCTGTGGTTCCGATCTCCACATGTACAACGGCGACCTCAACAAGGTCATGGAGAAGGGCATGATCATGGGCCACGAGGCCATCGGCATCGTCGAGGACGTTGGGCCTGATGTCAAGAATATCGCTGTAGGAGACAGAGTGATTATCCTTCCCGTCATCGCTTGCGGGGACTGCTTCTACTGCCAGCGAAAGGAATATTCACTCTGCGATAAGACTAATCCCTCTAAGGAGCTGGAGCAAATGTACGGTCATAGATTGTCGGGTATTTTTGGGTATTCCTTGATCACGGGAGGATATCTAGGCGATCAGGCTGAGTACTGCCGTGTTCCCAACGCCGATCTCACCTGTGTCAAAGCTCCCAAGGATATAGAAGCCAGTAAGCTCGTTGGTCTCGCCGACGTGACCCCCACAGCCTGGCACGGCAACGAGCTGGCCGAGGTCGGTAAGGGAGACGTCGTCGGCGTCTGGGGCTGCGGCGCCGTCGGCCTCTCGATCCAGCGTCTGGCGAAGTTGCGTGGAGCTAGCAAGGTGTATGCCATCGACAAAGACGAGCACCGCCTCGAGATCGCCAAGTCGTTCGGCATGATCCCCATCAATGTCAAGGATCATTCTGATCCTGCTGACTATATCTTGTCCATTGAACCACACGGACTGGACCGCGGTATTGAGGCGAGCGGGTTCAGGAGCACCAACTCAACTTCCCATGCTGCTATGAGAGCATTGGGAGTTGAAGGCGATAGCTCTGATACGGTGAGCGCTGCCATCAAGGCAACTCGCAAGGGAGGCAATGTCGCGTTGATCGGAGACATTTTCTATAATACTAACAACTTTCCCATTGGAATGCTGATGGAAAAGGGCATCACCCTGCGCGGAGGACAACTCTACGCCCAGAAGGTAGAGTCCCTAACATACCTCGTGTACGAAAGGGTACTAATTGTCTTGCAGTACTTTCCGCTCCTTTTGGACCTTGTTGTCGAAGGGAAATATGATCCCTCTTTCATGTTTACTCATCACGGTACAGTAGCCAACGCATGTCTACTAATCGTCATTTGTTCTAACCGTTCTTTCTTTGCAGATAGGTTCGAGAATATCTCAAAGAACTATGATGCTTTCTTTAGTCACAAAACGCCTGGAGGATTGAAGGTGTGTCTCTCAACTGCCTTTGGACGGGCACAGGGCGGTGGTTCAGCTTGAAAATGAGGGTGTCCTTTGGATCTCTTTGATCCATCCACTATTGAGGGATGTGGTCTCAGCCTCTCTACACTCATTACAGCAGCATGCCATGTTCCTGTCTTTACAGAATAGTATGTGTGTATGTATCCACTAAGTTCTCTATGGTGACATAAGCTCTGGCTCACAACTTGGACATTATACCAAATACCTAAAAAATTGCTATTCAGAGAAACACCACCCGCGAGGGTTCCAAGAATCACTCAGATCTCGCCCGGGTCTCAATCCACTGTACAATCCTTGACCAAACAAGAGCATTATCCCAGTGGCTTATATTCCCTTCTAGCCATTCATTCATAACACTATCGGGCACTTTGTTGTCGAAATACTTGATGACTAGCTCCTTGGCGAAGGCTGGTCCAATCTCTGGATGTGCCTGGATAGTAAGGATATTGCCATTCGTAGAGAGGAATGCCTGATTATCAGCGAGGAGAGGTTTGAACCCTGGAGCAGGTTGCAAAACCCTGTTAAAATGCATGGCGTTGATCGTCAGAGTCCCTTTGTCGGCAACACCCGGAAAGAACTCTTTGCCCTCTGGTGTGAGCTCATGACCAATTTTGAGCTGGGAATGGTGAGCTTTACTCCTCTACTAATCAAAGGTAATTGCTAACCTGGGGTCCTGTGGGGATTATCTCAACATCTCCACCCAAGGACTTATGCACCGCCTGATGCCCCCAACAGATTCCTATTAAGGTCTGCTCTGGGTGTTTGGCGACGGTGTCTTTGACGAATCTGTATAACTTTTCCACCCATGGAATAGTCGTGTCGTGCGGAGTTGTCCCTCCGCTGAGGATGATGGCGTCGTATTTGTCATTGAGGTTGGGGTATTCCTGTAGCTCAATGGGATCGAAGATGGAAATCTGAGTATCGGCCGCGACATGGCGAATAACACTCAAGAATGACCCCATGAACTGATCCCCATAACCATCACTTTTCGTGTCATTCTGAATGATGGCAATCTTGAGTGGTGCAGCCATAGTGGAATAGCTGGGCAGTAGTTACGTTGAGCTTTAAAGGGCAAATAGGAGTAGGTGCAGCCAGTAAGTAACTGAGACCGTGAGGAGACTGGGCAGTCCATATATATGTTAATAGAGGTTACATTATTAAAGATCAAGGTAGGGTGACCGGAGCCCGATCTTGTAACTCATGCCCTAGGTTAATATTAGGAATACTCCCTGCATGAAGCAGGTTAGTAGCTGCTTGTGCCTACTATCCATTCCTTTGGAACCAAAGTAAGCGCTAATTTATCAACGCTTAGATCCAGCAAGGCCTGCCAGCTGCCAATAAGAAGGTCTATCAAACTTCCTTTTCTGGAATCCATTACGTAGAAAGATCAATCTCTAGCCAGTAACCGCAAAAATCGGTAGGGAAAATCTCCACAGTTCCCACATAGGCCAAGGACGTTTAAGGCCTATCAAACTACCTTATTAGGAATTCATCATTCGGCAAAAGCCAACCTCTATTGCTTTAGTGCGATCGATAAACTACGCGCGCTTTGGGCTCACCAACCTTGTGGCTAGTGATTAATGGCGTAGCCCACCGTGATTGGCTCGCTCGGCTAAGGGCCCCCGCCTCTTAAAGCTCACCAAGATTGGCTGGGTCGGCTAACAGCCCCTGTTGACTTTGTCATGGAGCGGAATGGATGACAATGTCCTTCTATCCTTAGCGAGTCAAATGCCTATTAAGCTGCCTTTCCTAGACCACGCAGCCAAGTCAAGCATTCTTTTAATGCATCTAGTTCGAGATTTCGGACAGGATACGAAGTTTAACTAGTCTAGGGCTTCTGTGAGGAAGGGAGCATGCTGCCTATCATGTTTCCAAGCCTAGCTCTATTGATATGACCCCATGGGGTAATCACGATAACCCCAAGATGTACTTGACCCAAAGATGTACTTAAATGCTGTTCGCCCCCGACGTATAATTACTTTCTGCAATCCGTTTTCTCATTCTTCACAGGGTTAGAATTCATCCAATCCATTCTGTTCTACTTCACTCTGAACCTGCCCAAGATGACAACTGCCCCTCAAGATCTCGCAAAGATCGAGACGCATGATCTTCAAGACCTGAAGGCTAGCGGCGCACGGGATGTGACCGTTGACTGGACTCCCGAAGAAGAGCGCAAGCTCGTGTAAGAACCCAAGTAAATATATACTTCGGGCCAAGTAACTAACTGGACCTCAGGCGCAAAATCGACTGGCGCACCATACCTTACCTGGCGGTTATATTCGGGCTGTCGCTGCTGGACCGCGCCAATATTTCCGCTGCCTACATTGCTGGGATGGGCGAAGACCTCTCTTTAGCTCAAGGTTCGTTCTACATACCTCAGTTGAGCTCCAATGTGAAAACTGATACTTAAGCAAGGTTCACGCTACTCCATTGCCCTTCTGCTCTTCTTCATTCCGTATCTGCTATGCGAAATTCCAAGCAACATAGTGAGATATTACGCTCCGTGGCCATAACAAGCAATTGCTGAAATATCATGCAGATTATTCGACATGTCGGAGCTAGATGGTGGTTGACGTTACTGATACTATGTTGGGGCGTCTGCATCTTCGCTATGGGCTTCGTGAAGTCATGGGTGTCATTAACTGTGTTGCGTGTTTTGCTCGGTGCCTTTGAAGCAGGTCGTAAGCTTACGTCGTCCCATTGTGTTGACAGTCATGACTGGTAGCTAACTCACTAATTTGCAGTATTCCCTGGAGCACTCTATATTCTCTCCTCGTGGTACAAAACATACGAGACTGGACACAAGATCTCAATTTTCTACATGTCATCGTTACTGGCCACGGGTTTCAACGGCATTGTAAGCCTTCCAATTGACGCTCTCGGTAGCATCAGGGTACCCTTGTTAACCTTTCTAGATCTCATATGTTTTGTCTCTAATATCAGTGGGAGATGGGATGTATAGTGAGGGATGGCGATGGATCTTCATAGTAGAAGGCATGGCAACTATTTTAGCCGGCATCGTTGCGCCTTTTCTACTTGCTGAATGTGAGTTTTGATATGTCGTTCACCTTGATTAGGACTAATGTCTCGACGCAGTTCCAGAGAAGTCAAAGTGGCTCACTGATCGTGAACGACATATCGCAATTAAACGGGTGGCCAATGATGTTGCCGGAAAGGACTATGAACACCTGACATGGAGACAAAATCTCAAGCTCTTGAAGGACTGGAAAGTCGGGGTTTAGTAAGTTCCTCGTCGTCTAGACCATGGCGCTGAATCGAGCTTTCACTAATGCTCTATCCTTAGCTGCCTCCAATACTACGTCGTCGCATCCAGCATTTACTCTTTGGCTTATTTTCTTCCTCTTATTCTACGCGAGGGTCTCGGTTTCAGTTATACTAAAGCTCAGCTACTATTCTCGCCGCCTTATGTATGTCTCGCGCCTGTCCTGTTTGACTGCGAACCAAAGCTAATGCCCTAATGCAAGATTTTCTGCATTATCATGTCCATCTTTACCGGTTGGGTTTCGGACCGCCTTAAGATTCGGTGGATGTAAGTCCCTCTTCTCCTACTTACGGGACCAACAAACTAATACTCTGGGGTTTACAGCTTCCTTGTTGGCCAAGCAGCTATCGGTATTGTCGGTCTATTCATCATCCTTTACGTAAAGTCAGCCAGTATCCGTTACTTCGGCGTCTTCCTTGGTGTCTGGGGTATGCAAGCCAATGTCCCAGTCACCCTTGCTTATGGGTCGAACAACGCTGCAGACCCAGCCAAAAAGGGTATTGTCGCTGCCGCCATGATCTCAGCCGGCGCGATCGGAGGCATCACCGGCTCTACTATCTTCCGCACACAGGACGCTCCTCGCTATATTCCGGGCATGTGGACTACGATCGCATTTCAGATGCTCTACATTGTTCTCACTGCAGGCTTGAGCTTGTATTTCCGGCGGAAGAACAAGGAGGCTGATGAGAAGGGAACTATTCTTGAGGGTGTGCCCGGGTTTCGATATGCTGCTTAAGAGGCTCTGGGGTAATCTCTGGATTTTCTGTACTTGCGGCGTATCAGGATTCTGATGTCTTTCGGCACGAACTTGAGTGAAGCCAATTACCCTCGTCCTACTCGAATAGGCTTCAAATACTAGATACAGACTTAAGTAACCAAAGTAATTCCGCCCTGTGTTGTTCAATCTACCAACACCCAGTGATTTCGCATCAGGTAGACGACAGCCACCTTGCCTTTCAGATCTGATATATCTGTAGTTTCCATTGCTGTGTCGCCATTTTTTAAGCTTCCTCGCCTCCAATGGAGCCGAGATGGGATAAAGGTGAGTCCTGGAAGTATGATAAACTACTGATTAGTACTCTTTTGCAGAGTAAAGACATATTTAAACAGCCACTAGTGCTTTGTATATGCGTAGCGCATATATCTTGTTTCTGATCCGAGCAGTACTCTAGCATAATATTCCATGTAACAGTACACCCCCCTGCAATTGCACCAGGCGTAGCACTAATAAAACTTAACTTAGCATCTCCGACCCAAGTCCGCTAGCCTCCATCTCATCTCCGCCATGCCTCCGCAACCAAAACCTGGACTAACCCATCAATTCATCTCGATATCGTTCAATCACATCCACAATGGGCCGGAAAACTAAACAAAAGTCCTGCTTCGCGTGTGTCGAGACCAAGCGCCGCTGCGACAAGCGATATCCATCATGTTCACGCTGTCTCGATCGGGAGATGGTCTGCACCTATCCTCTTTTGCCTAGACGACAAGCTCTCGATTGTATTGAGGCTGAAGGGGCTCCAGAAATGGGCTTCGGAGATATGTGGACTTCTTCAGCCGACACGAGCAGTCTTGCTCTAGTTACAGAAATGTCCGAGCCCTGGCTCCTCGATCCCGTCTTCAGCGCTAGTCTGAATTGCCCCTCGATGCCGTCATGGACGCCGTCTTTAGCAGATCCATTGCCATTAACAGATTTATCCTCGAGTGGGATTGCTGAGGCTTCCGGTCAGCTGACGCATACATCCCGGGACTTGGGCTGGTTCCTGGGACCTCAATCATGGACTATAGAATACCATTACAGCGAACCAGATGTAATCCCACCAGCCTCTGTCTTCACTAATTTCATCCGCGGCTTACAAAATTGGCTGTCCCGTTTTGCAAAAACAGGGCACAACCCATTCATCCATCGACACCTCTACTCAGAGTCTGGATACCCGCAGTGCATTCAAGACGCGTACTCGGCATGTGTTATCTCCAGTGCTGCGAGCAGCGAGAATGAAACCATCGTCAATGCAATTTCTGCTACTCACATCACAAATCTACTCAACGCTCAGTCCGCTAGGGGCACAAATATCATGTCCACCAGCGACCATCTGGCCCGCACGCAAGCTCTTCTCGTTCACATCCTCCTCGCACTATTCTCTTCCTCAATTGAACGTCGTGCAAGGGCCGAGAATCTCATCAGCCTTCTTCACACGTGGAAGAACCAGCTATGGGAGTCTGCAACAAGCAATAGTACACTTGCTTCACCACTATCCGTCTTGAAAACTTCTAGCGGAACCGCTGTCGGGGAATCAGACCCTATCCCAGGCCTGTACCGCTCGTTCATTCTCTCTGAATCAATCCGTCGTACCGGGCTACTCTGCAACATTGCCACTGGTGTCTATAGCGGTCTAAAAGGCAGCAACATACAATCATGCGGGGGCGATATTCACATTACCACACAAGCCAAGTTCTGGGAGGCTTCTTCTTCTGCGCGCTGGGAGGCTGTTGCACGACACACTGATCCATTGTTTGTTTACACGTTGAAGGGCCACATGCTGCTGGATCGTGGTGTTGGCGCTGCCCAGGTTGATGAATTCGCGCGACATTTGTTTACCATCATGTGGGGATTGGAAAAGGTTGAGACTTGGGTCGTAAGATCAGGAGACGAGGTTTCTAGTGTATACTAGGACGAACAGATACGTAGTTGAAGTTACCCAAACGCCCATCATCACTAGAGTCAATAACCCTCCTCGATCATCTATAGCCTTCTTAGAAACCACGGTCGGACACGGATCCATTTACACCGCAGAGTGCTCCGGCGAGCCAGCCCTGGAGAATGTGGGTACTAGCGAGTCTGGGACTCCAAGTCGCTTCTGAGAGTTTCTGTGATTTATCAAGTCTCAAGTCTCGCTGCATTCGAAACAAGGATATTCACGGATACCCCCTGTCTTTGCTCGGATACTGACTGCACTGCTCTCGGGCTTCTCGGACTGTAACCAACGGCACCACTCCGATCCAACTCCACCTACCTCCGCGCCAACTCCACTCCATGTCCGCTGAAAGACTACCTTCAATCGACGGCGAGGTTCTAGTTACTGTTTGCCTCTCGGAGTGATTAGCAATGTGGATCTATCTGGCGCAGACAGTCAGAAGTTCTGATCTCGTCGAACCTCGCGGAGTAAAGACATAGAGTGATCTGCAGAGTCGGAGGAAGGTGACTCCAAAAAATAACACGGTAAAGGAAGTCTCCGGATCTGTGAACATAAAAGGAGCTTGTTGTCCCGACATTGTATACTTTCCAACCCACCTATCATTTCTTCATCAATTCTCCGTCATCCAGCAACCAGTCACTCATCATGTCATCCAAACAAGAGTCTCTCATCCAGTGGGTCACCAGACTCAACGATACTCTCTTCATCCAACCCAACGACGAAATCGCCATCAAGGCTATGGATGAGCAGATTGATCCAAGCCTAGTCACCAAGTAAGAACACTGATTCATGAACTTTGAGACAGTGCATCTGACCCCTGGCACATCAGGATTAATCACAACGTCTACACGTACGACCAGTTCAAAGGAGGTCTCCTCTATGTTCGCAACTCTACTACAGCGATTCAAGACGAATTCTCTGAGATTCTCACGTGGGAGGATCCAGAGAAAGGGGATGGCGTCGTGGCTGTTTTGAGTAAATGGAGAACCAAGCATAAGGAAACAGGCGAGGAGATAAAGAAGATTAATGTAATTCTCTGGGAGGTCAAATTAATTGATGGTAAGAGGAAGCTTACCGGACAGACTGAAGTGGAGGCAAACTAGGTTCGATTGCTTTTTGGTTGACCTCAAGGGTGCTGTCGACATGGCATACGTGGCTTACATTCCCTCGCTGGATCTGTCTCCGGGTATCGTCCCGTAGACCAGATTCTAAGTACTTAATATCATGTCATTTGGGTTAAAAGCTCAATTAGGGCAAGGGATTAAAGTAGAAAAATAATGATTAAGATATGCTATACTCTGTACCTATAATACAGAGCATCTTATACAGAAACAAATTTTAAAGATCCCTCGAGTAACTCATTCCACTTGTACGTCTGTTACGTGTTGATACAAGTAGGAGTAAAGTCTACAATGAACTCAGCACTTGTTAGGCTTGACGCATGATCCAGACTAAAAAGTCGTATTAGTAACAGTCGTCAATTAAATGATTTGAACTCACTTGGTTTCGAATAGTACCGGCCTTGCAGAAGCAGCCAGCAACGCACTGTTGGGTACACGGTTGGGGCTCGGGTTGAGCGCATGTCAAGGGACAGGCCGTGCCGCATGACGAGTATTGTTCGCCCTGGGGATTTATGTTAAAGAAATGAAGTCGAGGAGTTCAGGAACAGTCAACTTACAGCCGGGCATTTCGGAGCAGAAGCGGCAGGAATAGCAATAGTGCCAGCAACGAAAAGGGCTACAACGGAGATAGAGAACTTCATGGTGAATGTATGATAGGAGTTTTGAAAGTAGATGAAGTTTGATAGAGTGTTGAAAGTAGAAGGAGCTGTGAGTGAGGTGCAAAGGTAAGGAGCAGAGAACAACAAGATGCTCTGGAAACACAGGCTTTATATAGAGGTTATTGCTTTTTCATTCACATGCCATCTGGTCAGTCTCCCTTGGTAACGCCATGTTCTGAATTTTCATTGAAGCACGCGCCGCAACATGACATTCGATGTTCAAGGATCCACTAATGCCAAGATGGTCTCGAGGGGACTCCGTGCAGTAAGGAATTGAGACAACGGCGTCATAGAATTGAATCATGCATCTCGGCCGGAAGCTATCCCTGGGACAAGACAGTATCTATCATGGTTTTGAAATCTTTAATTCTCTCCTTAACTAATAAATCAGCTCTGAAACAGTTGAATTACTAGAGTTAGCATATCTTTCTCTGCGTTTAGCCTCTTAGCAGAGTACTAGATTTAACTTTGAGAAAATATGGATTGTTTCACGGCCCCACTCCACCTCCTCAATGAGCCGTTAGTGGCCGACCGGGCCGAGATCTTGACCAAGCCGATATTAAGGCTCACGGGTCAGATGCTTGATTTCCGATTGGTCTGCGGCATGTGTTTCTGCAAGGGAAAAAGTCTGCATTCAAATGACCTTTTGCTTGAACGGAATGAGAAATCTAAGACAGATCAAGCAGCGGAGAGTTTAAACCGATATACGCCTGGTTAGTAATCTCACCATTACGTCTGACGAGCTTCTCGTATTGGAAAATAGCTCAGATGACCAGCCCTGATCCTTTTAATTGGGCAGAACTCCCTTTTGGCTTGCCTGTCACATTCCAGACTTTCACCATTGTCTTACTGTGTCTCGGAGGTCGCAAGATGATCCACAAACAAGCGTTTGTGGTTGTGGCGAGACCAAAGCTGACGATAAGACGGTCCAGTCTTGGTTGGAGGGTCATGGTCTGAATGAGATTTTGGTCAGGGTTGAGTATGTTCACTTTCAGGTGCAATTGGTGAAAGAGGTAAAGAACTCATAGTATTTCTTTGTGTCATGATATAACTCTAGCAGTGGTATCATATATATATCTCTGCCGTCTTTCCTTGCCAAACTCGTAATTCCAATATGCGATGCACTCCTGATATCCTTTGCTCTTATTTATGTCGCCTCAAGCCCCCTTTGATCTTAATCTGAACTCCTCCTGTGTCTTTGTTATTGACTTATTGAAGACACAAGGGTTCAAAGTCGCAAAGGGCTTTGTTGATGGGCACCGAGTCAGCAGCGAATGTGATGAGATCGCCATCTTCCGCCAGGTTCTGGGAAGATGGGTACTCCCGAGTATGTTGGCCTCTGCGTTCAAAGATTGTGCCTCGCGGCGTTTGCTTTTCGTTTACACGGGGCCAAGTGTCATTCCCAGTCTCCGCCCACATCGCCTCCCTCTCTAGTTCTGTGTGCTTGGGGGCCGGAGGTCCGTACAGCTCATCCCAATTCGGCTTGGGCGGCTCTTCATAAGCCTTGGGCAAGTCTGAAGCGCTCACCTTGCCGTTGTGGAGCAATTTATACCCCATGTGTCGGAACCACACCAAGTCTCTCGCAAGAAGGCGCCCCTTGCCCTGTACCTGCCAGTAAAACGGCCACGACTCTTGAGTGGCCTTGTCATCCTCGGACTCGTACAGTCCGAAGACGGGCTCAAGAGCCGCAGCGAGGTCGACATCGGGACCCTTGATGGTCTTGCTGTTGGGTCGACCTGTCCCAGCGCTGTATTCATGGAAGCGCTGGATCTGACGGGCGAGGAGACGGGTCTTTTCTTCGAGGGAGAGAGACATTTTGGAGGTGGTGGAGATGTTGGTGGGGAAGAGGATGGGGTAGAAGAGGTAAAGAAGGTATTTGTTTGTATAGAGTGGAAGAGAAAGGTGATTTGTGAGATGTCTAACTTGTTCTGTGAAGAGAAATGAGAATGTAGTGAGAGGACTTGTAAGTAAGTAAGTCTGGTAGATGCTGGGAAGTGATAGTTAAAGGAAATGAATGCCAGGAGAAGAGAAGGTGGGAAAGAGGCTATTTATATGTAGAAATAATTATTTTGACTTTCAAATTCCAAATACCTTGGAAATTTAGGCTGTAAGAGTCTTTTGGAATCTTCAAGTCTTCCTTACTTTATGCTTTAATAATTATACTTTAAAACGGCGTGTTATTTGGATGAGTCGCCATAATCTTCTTAGTCACGACGTCAATCAGGTTAAACCTCAGAAACAACACTGACAGTCTGAAATTAAAAATTATACCGAAAGCTGCACTCTTGATTCATTGGATGAGACTTTTTATGGCACTTCAGGGTAGAAAGTCAATAGAGAAATCATGAAAGTAAATGGAAAAGACTGCCACTACAGTCGATTCCAACTGAGAGATCCCTTCTTTGCTCAAGAAACAACAAGCCAGCCAGATATAAGGTTCAAGAAGCACTCACCATGCTTTTCACCACTCGAGGGGATAATGCGCGTTCCAGAGCTTATTCAGATCCAGCCAT
>JABSSZ010000031.1:0-39236 GCA_013755755.1 Fusarium sp. NRRL 25184 | reverse complement strand
TAATAATAATTTTATAAAATTTAGACCTAACTTATTAAATCTTCTAAAGCAGCCCTAAAATTTATTTTTATAAACCTATACATAGGATACCTGTGTAATTTAGGTAAGGTAGTAACAGTACGTGGTACTTGCCATTGATGACCACTTCCAGTTCCATATTAGCATTTTAAGGTAACCGTCACTGTCTTCATCCTTTCAAGTACTAAACCTTGCCTTGTCAAGTACTATATGTAACAACAGCAACATCATCGCCATTATCATCATCACAATCACAATCATCATCATCATCATCATCATCTCCATCACGATCCATCACGATCATCATACAAAAGATCTGTCAGCATTCATCATGTCTTTCACAAACTTCAACAGGCTTCCTACAGAACTACGGTGGATGATTTAGGAAGCCGCCGCGTACAGTCAACTGGAACAACCAACCGCCCACTTCACTGAATTCTGGACGACCGCCTCCGGAGTTACGCAGCTACGGCTTCAAGTCACTTCGAATCAAGGTCTCGATGAGCCTCTACAGCCTCTGGGAATATTTACGGCATTGATGTGGACCTGTGAGACCTCGCGAAAAATCATGACGGAAATTGCATACATGCGGTGGATGCCCCGCAAGTCCCTTTCTCTTCATTATATGCAGCTTAGCAGCCAACCCTTTACTCATATGCACTTCCAAGCCCCTCCTCCGAGAACATGGACAGGAATAGAGGGCGAGTCAATTGATGTCTCTAACGACCTTGTCATCGTCCGCAGACTTCCCGACTTGGCCAGTTGGACAAGAATCACCAGCGTAAAGTCTATCGGCGCTCTTTGGGAAGACGAATCCCTTCCAAACGGCGGATCTTCGATGTGGGCTGGGGGTACCCCTACCTCTGCCCCTACCTCTTCCATCCTCAGATATCCGGGTGCCCTTCTACGCATGTTCCCTCAACTTCGTGTCCTGTATATCCTCATAAATCCCCAAGTCGCCATTTATGAGACGGCGGGCCCGCCGAACTGGTCCGATTGCATGTCGGACTATCTTTGGCTTTACACTGAGACCGCAATTGAGGTCCCTCCCAAGAAATTCTATGCCCGGCAGAGGATATACTACGAATTGCCCCAAGCAATCCCTAAAACAATGTGTCCGGGCTTGGAGCAGGTGATCTTGGAGGTCAAGAGGGCTGCTCATGACGTCCGATGGGATGAAGATTTGCCCGAGCTTGTTATTCGGCTCATGACGTGGAAGGAGGCTCGAGGAGTTCGAGGGCGCTTCGATTTCGCTTAAAGGTCTTGGGTTCGAAACAAGAAGATGTTGAAAATTATAGGCGGGCTGCGAGGATTACAATGCTGCGCTTCAATACACAGCGTCGAGCTTCCAGAGTATAATTTGCGAGAGGAGTATCAAGACACGAAGAGGTTTCGAAGATCCCGAGGAGAGTATTCGTGCTTGATGATTGCCAAAGCTTAGGTGAGGTTTATATAAATAATCCTAAGTCTTAGGGCTGCTTTAAAAGATTAAATAAGTAAGACCTAAACTTAATAAACTTATCATAAATTCAAGAGATCTCTCCTAAACTTAGGCAATCTAATATAAGAATTAGCATCATGACTGATTTGGTGGCACGGCATTCAGGAGGCCTGAAACAATCTCGTGAAGCAAGGTGCCCACTCGTTGAGCTTATAGGATCATGCTTCATCATCTCCTCTGTTCAGCTGTCAGACGCTGTCCACGGCCTTGTGGACCGAGTCCCTTGCAAACCCCATGTTCAGCGTCCCAGACTTTGAAGCCCTCGCCGCCACCACGCACTCAGGGCATCCTGGAAGCCCTCGTGGTCGACGCAACACTTACTGTGGCTGGCTACAGATATGGAGACTTGAGACTGATTGATTGGTGATCAGAGGGACCAGAAAGACAGGGGCTTACAGAAGAGCTATCTCACCCTTACATCAATCATATGGAGTCCTTATATAAATCGCCAAGTTCTAATCCCTAGTCGACCGGGTGCCTCTACCAGCGAGGATATCATTTCTCTCTGACTCCAGCCTAGCTCTAGAGGTCTTGAACAAGGACGGTAGTCCTGTTTTCTCGTACTCCAGCCCCTGAGTCATGGCTGCAATACCCTCAGCGCCCAAGAAGATAACTGGCATTCCATGCCCGTGAAACCCAGCAATTATGAATACCCCATCTCTACCCGGAACCTCTCCCACGTGAGGAAGTGAATCAGTACTATACCCCATAATCCCCGTCCAAACACGGTCAACACGCGCTCCCGAGTCCTCCCACCCAACAAACGTTCGCTGCATGTAGTCATCCTCGAAGTACCGCTGCGCCGGCTCAATGAGCTGCGTGTCGTTGACGTTGTTGTACCAGCTCCCTAGATCATTCCCGTCATACTTGTGGTGAGCGCCGCCGAGAACAATGCTGTTGTCCTCTAGCTGTACCATATAGTTATAGCCCGTCCTTTTGGAGACCGAGTCCTGCTCCATTATGGCACAACTTGTGGCCAGGAGCTTTGGCAGTGGCTTCCCCTTGGGGCCAATGATGTGGCATGCGAGTCCCTTGCAGGGCACGATGGAACTCGCGTACTCGGGAAGAATTGCTGAGGTATAGGCGTTCGTGGCGATGACGACTTTTTGAGCTATAATAGTCTCTCCTGAGCGCATTTTGAGGGTGTGACCGTATGATCCAGCGGGCTCAACTGATACAACCGCAGTTTGGGTCCTCAGCGAGAGTCCCATATCAACACAGCGCGCCAACAGAGACGTGAGAAGTTTGTAGGGCGATACACGAGCTGCAGGTGTGGAGAAATAACCCTTTGCGTCTCGCACTCCTGTACGTTGGGGCGCATCATCACCTTCGTAGAACGCTATCACATCCAGCAGGTTATCACTAAAAGACGATACTTGCTTCAAGCCCTCATATGCCTCGCGCACCATGGAAACTTGCTCCAGTGTAGTGAGAACAGCGAGACTCTCCGTCTCAGCAAAATCGCAGTCAATAGCCTCTGACCTGATGAGAGACTTGATCACATCGAGATGGCGAGCTTCGAACTGCACGATCTCGGCTGCTGCGGAGGCATTATATTTCTTGGCGTTTCTTGCAGCTCCCATAAGATAGTCAGGTCGCAGGTGTCCCCCATTACGTCCTGTAGCTCCAGAACACGGATCCTTTGCTTCCAAGAGGAACACCTTGGGTGGCGGAGAGGTCGTCTTCAGGATGTGGTATGCCGTAGCAATGCCTGCATAACCACCGCCGATAATCGCCACATCACATGAGCTGGGGAGAGGTCCGGTATGTGAAGGTATTTCTGGCTGCTGGGCTTCATGCTGCCAGTAGGACTGTGGTGATCCTTCTACGGGAAAGCCCGAGGTGCTCATTATGATTTGTGCCGTAATACTAATAACGAAAGGATTAGAACCAGATAATTCCAGAAGGCTATTGCCAAGAGGTCTCAGTATGTTTTTATCTATTCCTATGCGATTTTATAAGAACTAAAGAGATGTAATGTTAAACCTGCTCTTTGACAGGCTCAGAAAGTCGAGTTAGACTGATTACGACGCCGATGACATGATCTTATCCTTGCATGAATGACGCTGCATGCATTCACTCTGAAGATACGCCCCATGGTCACATCTAATTATTAAGTTGAAGGTACCTGGACCTCCAGAGTGCGAACGAAAACCCGTGTCGGCCACCCATGAGATACACCCGGTATACAAGGCCGTGAACAGCTTCTGACAGTTGGATGTAGAGGAAGATGATGAAGCATGATGTTGATACAACCGAATCCTACAATCTCAACGAGTGGGTACCTTCTTGACTCTACTGCAAAGGATTCGGTGAAGATGAACTTGGCTCTATCGTCGATAAGGAACTTGGCTGCTTGAGGTCGTTTGGATCACATAATCGTGACTAGATTCATCATGGACACTACAAGCGAGGGGCGTAGTAGAAATTCGCCATTGCGCCCGCTGCTCTGGCCTTGTATTACCAACTGCAGCGTGGACAAAAGTTCCTGGCATAGGCAGTCATCCCATTGGTCGTTGACATCCTTTTCTTCATGGACACAATGGCCATAACTTGCCCTGGATTTATGTTCAGTACCATAACTATTCACTACTAATTCATATAAGTGGATATAATCGTCTAAGCTTACTCTTGACAACCTGGCTTCGAGATCTTACGCTTCAGTGCTGGGAAGCCAAGCCGGGATATGGTCTCGAGCTTCGGAGAATATATCGACTAGGTATAATACCTAATAATATCAGCTAGATTCGTGACAGTTAGCGTAGGATTGCAGATGTCTGCGTAACCCCGGAGGGGGTGCGCCAGAAGTTAGTGAAGTGGGCGGTTGGTTGTTCCAAGTGACTGTACGCGGCGACTTGAGTTATGCCCGTTAATACCCATTGATCATTTCTTATCAGAGGGCGTTTATAAGCCGTCGAGGCTTCACGGTCTCTCATGCTGATCGCTAGAAGGAATCTGTATATACGTACGGCAGAGCAACCAAACGGAATTATGATACCTCTATGATCTAATGAGCTACTCCAAATGCCTGATCCAGTAGATGTTTTGCATGGAAGAAACCCGCCAAGGACCTTGCTCTTTTATGTTATTGCCCGCAGTATTCGGGGTCCAAAATGCAAAAAACCGGTCTGTTGGCTCGTTCGTACAGGCGTTTTGTCCGTTTCTGATCGTCAAGGATTGCGCTATGAAGCCATATTATACGCCATCGCGCTCGTTTATTAGTACGGGCTGCCACTCTTGAAGCTGGGCGTTTTCTAGTCTAGGGGTCTTGGAAGACATTGTCTACGTGCGTTGAAAGAAAGACGGACTCTATGTCGCTAGCAGTGTGACTGTGAAATGGAAGAGCTTGAAGGCTGCGTCCTCTTCGCATCGCCCAAGTAGCAGGAAACGCAGCGTCTCCGTGGACGAAACAGAATTGCCGAGAGGACATCGAGTATGTCATGACCTTACTGCAACTACCTTCTCGTCTTAGTGCTCACAAGCCTTAGGAGCCCGCCAACGGCAACGTGAGCAGCACAACGACATTACTGCGGACGTCGCAGGACAGCCAAATGCAACTGCAAAAACAAGGCACGAGATATGGACGTGGACTTGGCGCCGCCATTTCAGCCGCCACAACATCCTGGATCTAGATCTGGATCTGACTACGCCTGCGTACGGGCCGAAGCGTCGGAAGACCTTGGCGTCTGGGTACTAGACGGCCCCCTATGACCCTACCGCCCTGCCTTGGCCCTTCTCGATGAGGACTGGTCAGCTCTCAGTCTCAGTCCCGGTGATACGCAGCCCAGAGCCGCGAGCATCGCCTGCGTCTTCGATTTCAATCACCTCCGACTCCAACGACTTCAACAGTAAGCCATCGAGGGTACTTCACATTGCCGCTCGCAATGAAACCACCGGTATTCTTCTCTCGCGGAATAAGGCTGGCGCAGATGTGAGCTCGCGCGACTGCTCCGGCACAACTCCCATCCATATCGCTGTAGGCTTTCGTTGGCGAGTGCTCCCGAGCTGCTGGTGAATCACGGAGCGAATATCAAGGCCCGAGACTCGGCCAACATGACGGCTCTCGAAGTAGCAGTGAGGGCTCAAGACGAAGAGCTCGTCAACGATCTCCTCTCTGGTGGAGCTGAGCTTCATTGATCAAGCGCTTGACAAGAATAGTCACTATTCAAGACAGATAATTCTTTTTGACATCCGGGCTGGCAGTATAACTGTGAGGGTGTAGGGCAATAAACAAGGAATGAACTTTTGAACTTGATGGTTTCCGATTTGGACTCCTCGACGTCTAACTTCCCTTCACTGTTGAGGACCATCTTGTCTTTGCTGGTCATGTCGTTTACGCTCACGATGGAGTATGATCGGTGACACTAGAGCGTACGATATGGATAAACGTTCAGAGACGATCAAGGTTGTTCGTCCTTTCAAGTTTATGTGATCACACCGTCATGCACTGGCGTCATGCTCATTGTTCACTCCTGATGTGTTTCAGTAAAGTGCCTTGGTCTCCTGGATTGATAATGTACCTCGATACAAGCGTCTAGCCACCCAAGACACGCGTCGCTAACTCGTCAAAGATTTCTTGCTTTATTTGCTTCATGAAGTATTCGTCTTTTCCGTTCTCGACCCAAGACAGTCTACGCTCCAGTGACTCAATGTCGTCTCGAATTTCTATTATTGCAACCTCCTCTGTATCCTTCTCGCTTCTTTGCGCGGTTTGTAGTGATGCGACCTCTGCCTCAAGATCTTCCTGCCTGTTCTTCAAACGCTCTACTTCTTCACGAAGCCGAGCGTTCTCGGCTCTCAGCTCTGTAACAACCTGTGACTGGTCTGTAGGGTGAATAGTCTCAGCTTGCGACTCGTCAAGCTTTGGCTTCTGGTCTCGGAGCTTAGCATTCTCAGCTGTTAGCTCTCCGACCTTACTGTGAAATAAAGACTCTAGCTTCTGCAGCTTGTCCCAGACTTGGCTGATGCTATCGGGCCCTTGGGGACTGTCCTGTCGAGGTCGTTTACGTTGATACGAGGGAGCGCTCGGCGCTTGTGAACTCGTCGCCTTCTCGTATGATGGTGGTTTCGGTGGAGCGAGTTTTGTAGCCTTTGCTCCACTGCCACTGAACATGCGCGAAATATCATATTCAGGGCCAGAAAACGGCTCGAGCTGACCTTTTGTTACTCTGTCGCTGATTGAATTGAGTTGGTCGAGGGATAATAGAGAATTTTGGATGTATATTCGCAGAGTAGTGACATGGGATAGTTCGTAGAGAGAGTCTAGAACCTTGCCTGAGCGCGGCCGGGAGGCTAATACTGGCTCTTTGACGTAGCTGGGGACGAGTACAGCAACAGTACTGCTTAGTTCAAACTCGAGACATGTGGCAGAATCAAATCGCTGCTTTTTTGTAGAGTCCAAAGCGTCAATGTTTGTAGAAAAACGGAAACAAGTGATGAATAAAGGGCTAATTCGCAAGAAAACCGCCGCACTACTTGGCTTGTCTTTAAATTTGACAGGAACGATTATCTCGAAGTGAGCGCGATGTTGATCGTGGGTCGAATCGATATGTATCGTAAATCGTATCGGGACATTATCTGGATCTGGAGTGTCTAAGGAGCGCATCGCGCCCTCCCACTCCCACTCAACGACGGCGGGTGTCTGTTCAATATCGACACATGATGGAGTCGCCATAGTTCGTGCAGCAAATCACATACCGCTGACTGTAGAGACGCTAAATGGTCAGTATCACAAAATTCGGGACTTACCTACGGATCCCCAAACTCGACAACGCACGCCAAAGAGAAGCCGGCTTCGCTGCCAGGCTACCTGTGACCTCCAGGTGAACTGCAAGGTCGCCTCAGACTCCAGGTGAACTGCGAGATCTGAGCAGGTCCCTTCTACAAGCCCCGGTTATTCCACGAAGCGAGGCAGAACGCGCTCGCTGGGTGGGTATAATCCGGAATTTTACAACGGCTGTAGCGCGATTCACGGGCTTCTCTCGGTGAGCATTGTTGAGTTGAGGGTTTTGGTCGGGTCGAGGGGAGGCGAGGCGAATCAACGAAAGGCTTCAATACGAGGAGGTGTGGAAGGATATGAATGTGTTGAATAAAGGAGGTGCGGAGTTAAATATGGCGAGGTTGAGCGAGAGAGAGATTGAATGACGGGAGTAGATTACGTGAATTGCGGTACGTGAACAGGCGGCTGGAGTGGAGATGTTCGGCGAAACGGTTAGTCCGATGATCCGTCAATGGAAGGCGGCAGCCATAAGGTAGTGCAGCAGGGGATCTGCAAATCAAGATCCACAATCGCCTTCACGGGCGTCGTTCAATCACAATTGCCTCAACCTTTTCCCTTCTCAATTTCAATCTTAGGCATCCAGCTTTTTAGCCTTATTATCAATGAGATAAACAGCAAGACATGCATAGCAGGCCTTCATCACAGAACTCAAAACCATATAATGCTCATCTGCCTCAATAATCGTGAGGCGGATCATCGTTATCTGGTTTTGAGTTCTGTGATGAAGGCCTGCTATACAGGTCTTGCTTTGCTGCTGAGCCAAGTGTGGTCGGCGACCTCTTGATGGAGAATTGGAGATGAGAAGGCTTCTAGGTGCCGCTTCCATAACACCGCGGCTTGATGGCCTGTCTGTCATATGGATATGTATCTGGGCTGTAATCAACTTCACCCTTGACACCACAAAAACCGTCGCTGTTGGTTGTGATGTCACTTCAATTGCATCCATGCTCGTCTTATCTCCCGTCTCAGTCACCGGTCGGTCGCCATGCACTCTCATCCGGCAGCACGTCTTTCTTCATTCCTCTTTTCCTACATCCTCATGACTTTCTTGAGTAAAAATGCACCAATATCGTGAAAACGGGCACGAAACCCATGCCGATGAAAGGACAGCCCTCCTCTCACCGCAGTCCGAAGTACCAAGCAGCGTGCCCAGATCAATTGCGAACGTGAACGTTAATACGCACCACACTCGCTGCTCATGGCCGTGGATCTACGTCGTTCTCCTCTGCATCGTCCTCGCCGTCGTTTCAGACGTTGGCGAATCTCTCTACGCCGCGCCAAGAGTGCGGCTCTTTGAGTCCGTTGCCTGTACCCGCTACTATCTGCGGCACGATCCGTCGTTAGTGGATCGTGACGGGTCCGTCCCTGAGCGCCTTTGTAAGATCGACTCGGTGCAGGACAAGGTTGCCTCGGTCGTGGGCTGGTAGTACTTTTTCGATGCCATTCCCGCAATCCTACTTCCAATCCCTTACGGTTATGTGGCCGACTTGCGTGGGCGTAAATGGATTCTGGTATTAGCATTGGTTGGGTATACTTTGTCCTGGGCGTCGACACTGTTCTTTGTCAGAATCACCAAAGTTCTGTTACCATCTAATGATATTGACCATCTTTTCACAGGTCGGGGTACTGCACTTACCTTTGAACGCAGTCTGGCTATCGTCACTCCTCTTCATCATCGGTGGTGGCCCAACGACGGGCACAACCTTGCTCACTACGGTTGTTGCTGATGTTGTGCCGGCAGAGGTCAGGAGTACCGTCTTCTTTTATGGCTTCTGTACCGACCTTGTCACAGATCTGATTGTCCCTCCAATCACCTCGATGTTGATGCAGAAGAACACATGGATTCCTCTCCTACTAGCAGTGGCCTCCCAGGGGCTTAGTGTCATTTTAGCACTTGCCTTGCCGGAAACACTGCCAGTGGCTGACTCCAAGAGGTCCGGCGAGGACGCTGATGGCATCTCTTCAGAATCCACTAGCAATGAACAAGCAGAGACACCGTCCAAGAGTGACGGCAAATGGGGAAGCTGGCTTGCTCAGAACAAAGACTCGTTCGACTTCGTCATAAGAGACAGGGCCCTGTCCGCCCTTGTCTTTACTTTCCTCATCTCCAAGGTCGGGCGCCAAGCTGCTAATATGCTCTTCCAATATGTGTCGAAGCGATATGGATGGACTTTAGCACGGGTGAGTTCATACTTTCTAGATCCATTGATGTGAATGCCAATCTAACACATTTCGACACCTAGGCAGGATTTCTCATATCACTACGGGCCGGAGTAAACATTGCGCTGTTCACAGTCATACTGCCTTTCATTGCAACATACGCACTCGTAAGTTGGAGTGCAAAGTCTCGCGACTTGTTGATCGGCAAAGCAAGCATCATCCTCTTGATTCTGGGGAGTTTTATCATATTCTTGTCAGAGACAGCTGTAGGCATGATAATTGGTAAGCAAAATATCGACAAGACATGTCGCATCCAGAAAGCTAAGCATCTTTTCAGGGCTCGTCATATCCACCTTGGGCTCGGGCTTCGCGCCAACCATGCGCAGTCTAGCAACCAGTCTTGTAGAGTCTCGGCACCCTAATGCGACAAGCGACATCGGTCGGCTCTATGCGCTCATCTCGGTCGCAGAAGGAATAGGGAGCTTGGTGGCAGGTCCCGGGATGGCTTTGGCCTTCCATGTGGGCATAAGCTGGGGCCAAGTCTGGCTTGGGCTGCCCTTTGGGTTTGCTGCTTTACTTTTCGCATTGGTCTCGCTCATTGTGTTCAGCGTGAAGATTTATTAGATGATGGGATCTTGTTACGACCTGATTGGAATAAGGGATGACGGTACTCTAGACTCGGAAACTATACAGACAGTTGCTTTTATCGCCAAGGTCACGATATACGCCATCGCCAAAACAATGCTTACCCCAGTCAGGTCGACTATGTTACAAGTTCTATTCGATTATCACAAGCAGAATATGGGGTCCCTGCGGATGGCCTCTACCCACTATCTGAGCAAATCGCCACAATTCATTAAGCTGCTCGCCTTCGATGAGAAGCGCATCATACACATAATCGCTCTAGAGCAGTTACGTTAGTCAAGCCCTAGGACAGAGATATTTGCTCAGATAGTGGGCAGAGGCCATCCGTAGGAACCTCGACAACCAATGTGTGCTGTCGAATTTGACCGCGGACTTTAAGTATAGCCTCGTCGTCCGAAAGATCCGGGTACCGGCCGCAGGCGATATCATACGAGTCAATCTTGTATAAGATGTCGAGATAGCAGTTGGCGTCTAAGCAAGCATTGAACGTTTTTCCTTGGTAATGCAAATAGTTCCGCGCCAAGAATATATCCGAGTTATCGTAGCACCCGTCGTCTCGCTCTGTGCGCTGCGCGCTGCACATCGACCGCGAATGGCGCAATGGTGCCGTCGCAGGTGCCGTTGACTTCGAGAGAATTCTGTTGGGTTGTGCAAGTCTCCATCAGGCGTCTCCGAGTCGCTTTTTGAAAGATGAGTGTGTCCGGTACGATATCAAGGCTGCCATACACGCAGCAGGCGTCAGGAGGGGACATTGGGGACCAAACTCATCACACATCTGTTGGACGAGCTTCTCATCTATCCGACAGCGAATACCATCGTATGGACCCGAACCTTCACTCCCACTGTAGTTCTGCAGGAAGCCTGTTGAATCTCGTGAAATACTGGGCGTCGCATGTTGCCCGGTAGGGACTAGGACTTTGTCATCATGCGCATCTATGCGTGTGTCTCGGCCAAAATGATCTGGTTGTAGAGTTTGAATCCCATGGCTGGAGTGGGCATTGCTTGGCAGGCCGTGCGATCCATAGTTCTCGTCGCGAACGCAGCCAACTTCGAACGAAGGCCTCGATGAGCCTCTAAGCCCGCCGGAGCGAGAACCAGCTGGCAACCATGAAGTGCGATGCCAAGTTTCGTGGTGGGCGCTATGGTGGTGATCCTCCTCGAGATAATCTCGCGGCATCGTACTATTCGACGATCCGCTGTCAGATGTTGATGTGCATTAGGTACACATATCTTTAACAAGGCCATCTGCGGTTTGCTCAAGGATAAGTGTCGGTTCCTGGCAACACTCACCTACATCTACTGTCCCGGCTTGACAGGATCATCCAGATGGTCGACGGGCAAATTGAGGTCATTGGCACCTACGAAGAGCTGATGAGGTATTACCTTGTCTTCGCCAGTTTGGTCGCAGTTGGGAAACATCAACAAAAAGAGCCGAACAGCATTGACTAAGGTAAGAAGGGTGATTCTGTCGGCCTCAATAACACAACGACGAAGCCGAGGTCTTGATGCAGGAAGAGGCCAAGATTGTTGGTAGCTTTCCCTTCTCTATATGTTTCATGGTTGCATGCTTCCGATTCCCTGTGGAATGGCCTTGAATTGGTGGTTGTAAAGCTCCTTTTCTGATCCTCGAGCATTTTGGGAGGATTGTGGCTCTCGTGGTGGGTGGACAATAAGTACGGCCTCACCGCAGTCAGAAAGTAGAATCTGCCTTGATATAAATAAAGCTCGGGGAGTTTTGCTGATGATCACGGCGTACTGCCCGTCTCGTCTTCGCTCATCACCTGCTTGGCCTGTATCAAGTCGAGCCAGATCATGTCAAACAATGCGCTTTAGCAGACTCTAAGGCCTCCCATATCCTTCTTCGACACGAGTCCTCTTGGTCACATCACATATCGTTTTATAAGAGACATTGATGCGCTGGACAACAATCTGGCCGTTGTTGTGCAGCAGCAGCTACTCAACGTAGCTACGCTTTTGGGCTCCTACACCCTCATCGTCGCCAACTTCTACTACGTGAGTTATCTTGCACTTCTTCTTTCCAAATAATCAAGCTTACAAATGGTAGCCATCGCTTTAGTATTTGGCGCAACTGCACGCTAGTGGTGCACCTTCACTACAGGAGCAGTGCGTGAGAGCTGAGGCGACACCAACTGATACTCGACGGCTTGGTCTTTTCTCGTCTCAAGAAGCTCTTATTGGAGCAGTTTGCATTCGCGCCTAGGATCAGGAACTCCAGTTCGTCAAATTGGTGCTGAAGCCATCGATGACATGGATAGCGCCAACTTCCTGATGTTCGCCAGCCACGATTGGCTGTCTGTTTGACTCAACAACAACATCGGGTCTTGCTAAACTTTGTCACTGGTATTCCCTTGGTCCCCAACGCACTACATATTTCTCTCAGTATCACAGATTTGCTGCTGACTTACAGCATGTCCATGGTTGGCATATTGCAGGTCGTGAAGTATCTGATCGAGGCCAACAACTCAATGTCGAATACCGAACGCCTGTTTCAGTACACAAACTCTCACACCGGGAATCCCTCCTCGACGATGCCATCGTGCGTCCTGCTTGGCCTGAGCACGGAGCCATAGAATGCGAGACTGTGCAGATCCGCTCCGAAGCGCTTTGGCGATCATTCCTCAAGATCCCACTCCCTTTCCAGGGCACTATTGCCTCGAATCTAGACCCCTTCGACAATCACACAGATATTGAACTATGTCATGCTCTCTGCGAGGCCCATCTTCTCTCAGACACATAAAAGTCATTCGCCATACCCGAGGAAGATACCCAGGCGAGCAGTGTTGTGGAGAGAGAGGAAACAGACAATATTGACTCTGGAAAACCTCATGAGACGCGTGATACTTGACATGGCTGATGAAACGAGAACTTCAACTTCTCTCTCGGACAGCGGCAGCTGATTGCGCTTGCTCGAGTACTTCTTCGCAACACGCGTATCGTGCTGGTGTATGAAGGGACGAGCAGCGTTGGCACTGAGACCGATGCACTCGTGCAAGAGACACTAGCGACTGGTTTGGGAGGTAAGACGCTGATTGCTATTGCGCATCGCCTTCGTACCACGTTACAGTACGACCGAGTGTGTCATGGATAAGGGCAAGATTGTTGAGCTGGGGCCGCCGTTGGAGTTATGGGATCAGGGGGTTGTCTTCGGGGCTATGTGATAGCAATGGCATTACGCGAGAGATGTTTAAGATTGTCTGGGTAGCATTGGTGATGTGGTACTTCGCAAATCTATCTACTGCCCAACATTAGTAAGACTTTACCTTTCCTTCTCCGGAGATCGCTCGGGTTCCTGGTGGTCAAGGTGATGTTGTGTGAGCAGCCTTCATGATAGATCTCGATGTGCAGGCATATCTCATTCCTTTCAAGGTCAATGATTCCTTCGTCTCCATCAAAATGGGTCAGAGGCGGCTCGTGCTTGCTCAATTCCCACAATTCAATCGTCGCGATGAAATCATCGAGTGAAGATATGATTTCATATGGATGACATCACAGTTACCTCTTCACCACTACAAATAAGAGGCCTCTACCTAGGAACAACTATTTGTCTGCATTGCAATCTTTACTACGATCTCATCATAACAACTTGCACAAACTCTTCTTCTTCTTCGTCACAAACAAATCCACTTCAAAATGACCAACTACGAGCAGATCGCCAAGGAGGCCGAGATGGACCTCAACACCTACCAGGCCAAGACCGGCAACGCTCGTCCCCAGGACGTTGAGGGCGCTGGTGTCAACCCCCATGCTGAGAACAAGTTCGAGGGCGCTCAGGTTGAGTTTGGCGATGAGCTGAGCACAAACGCTGGCTACAACAAGCGCATTCCCCCCAGCGAGGGTGGCATCGTCGACGACAAGGGCCGGTAAGCATCATCCACCCAAAACATCACTTTCAATCTCTAACTTCTCCAGACAAGCCCGTGGTCAGCACTACGAGGGTGAAGGCGGTCCTCTCGACAAGCTCGCCAAGGCCAACGACGAGCGCGGCGGCTACAACGACAACGATGTTGTCGGCGCAAACGTCAAGAAGACATCGGGCCTCGGAGCCGCTGACGATCTCGCCTCAAAAGGCCAGGAAGCACAGCGCGCAAACGTAGGCCGCAACCCTCCCGGTTCCGGTGGCTCTCAGTTCAAGGGTGAGGATTACTATCAGCCTGAGAGTGTTCCTGACAGCATCTCTGCGGAGGGTAACATTGCTCCCGAGAGTGTGATTGAGGCTAGCCGAGAAGCTGAGCGACCTTGAACGAAACAAAAATGGAATGGAATGGAATGAATGGTACGGATGGTTTAATAGCAGGCGCCTGTATGATATGATATGTTCATAATTTGAACCGCCATGATTTACGACCACATTATTTGTGCTTCTGTCGCATCGTGATTTCTCTCTGTGTATAAGTTGAGGTGAAGCTTCGGTGAATAAAATAGCCCCCACTGTGGCTCCCGCTAGAGCCGCCATCATTTAAAGCATGACCAACGTCATGAGGCCTTGGCCTTTATCTCGTGACCAGCCGCTAAATGTGAAACCTAGACGACTTCCTATCAGCAACATTACCATCATACCTAACATCAATTCCTACTCGCAAGACGTGATGTCGTGTGTGTTCTCAAGGCTCATACAGGAGTGCTGATTGTCACCGCCATGTCCGGTCCCTCACCGTCTGCCTCTGGATTGCTCCCTATGCCAGGCGCGCCTTCGTCATCTTGGGCTGCGTACAAAGCGAGAGCTGCAGCCATGATAGGCCATCATGATACGAAGGTAATTGTAGCCTTTTGGCTTTTTGGTACGACGTCACCCCAAATTTCCTCAGCTTGTATCTAACAGTCGCGTCAGGCCTCATCAATAATGTCCTCTACGTGATCATCCTCTCCGCCGCCCAAGACCTCGTCGGTTCCATCCCCAAAGGCGTCGTCCTCCTCGCCGATGTCGTTCCCTCGTTCCTCACCAAGTTGATCGCACCGTACTTTATCCATCGAATACCGTATCGCATGCGAGTCCTCATTTTCATAACGCTGTCCGTGGTTGGCATGCTCATGGTTGCTTTGACACCACGCACGCAGTCCGTCGCCATCAAACTCGTCGGCGTGGTGCTGGCGAGTATAAGCGCTGGCGGCGGTGAGTTGAGCTTCCTTGGCTTGACGCACTTCTACGGCCCGATGAGCCTCGCCGGCTGGGGATCCGGAACTGGTGCTGCGGGTTTGGTCGGTGCAGGTCTCTACGTGATGTTTACGGACTGGTGGGGATTAAGCGTGCGTAGCAGTTTGCTAATCTCGGCATGTTTCCCTGCGATTATGTTTATCAGCTTCTTCGTGATATTGCCGCTTGGACCTCTGAGGGATGGCACAACTCGCAAAGACTACGATGCGATCCCGGATCTCGAGGATGAGGACGTGAACCACATGGATCAAGGAACTGCTTCGTCGGCGCTCCTGGCCCCTGGGCCTTCTGTCGCGTCGACTGCATACTCTGCGCATAACACGCAAGACACACTCACGATGCGAGACAGGTTGAACAAAGTGAAGCTGTTGTTTGTCCCATATATGCTCCCGCTGCTACTGGTTTACGTGGCCGAGTACACGATCAACCAAGGAGTTGCACCCACGTTGCTATTCCCTCTGGACGAGTCGCCTTTCGATGAATTCCGAGATTTCTATCCCATGTACGGGTTCCTCTACCAACTCGGCGTCTTTATCTCCCGATCATCTACGCCATTTATACGTATCCACCATTTATACCTCCCATCGATGCTGCAAGTTGCAAACCTCGTACTTCTCACATTCCACGCCGTATACTTCTTCCTCCCATCCGTCTACGTCGTCTTTATCATAATATTCTGGGAAGGGTTGCTAGGTGGAGGTGTCTACGTCAACTGCTTCGCCGAGATCATGGAGAACGTGCCACCCGAGGATAGAGAGTTTAGTCTTGGAGCAACAACTGTCAGCGACAGTGGTGGAATCTCTATCGCTGGACTTATTAGCATCGTGATGGAGACGAAGCTTTGCAATTATCAAGTGGCGCATGGAAGGGATTGGTGCCGCCGTATTTCTGCGCAAGGTCATTGATTGTTGGGTTCGTCAGGCCTTTTTCAGCATTGGATAGAGCGAGTTTGTAGATATTGGTCGGCATTTGGGATAGAGATTCTGTTGCACTCATTACATGTCTATCGCCTCGTTGACGTGAGCTTGACGCGTAACCTGGAGAAACATGCGTAATAAGCGAATACATTCTCTTTCATCCATGTCATGGTCACTGATCTGATTGTCGATAAGCGATATCCCACCTGAACCGGAGCGAGGAGAGTCCAAAAGACTCTGTTCTCGAACGATTCAGGGGCTTCAAGATAAGTTTTTATACTAAAAAGGCTCCCCAGTAATACTGTCACTGTCAGCTTACAGCTCACAGAAAGTGGACAAGCGACAGGGAGCCATGACCAATAAATCGGAAACAGTCCCGGGGCGTCCCTTGTAAGGCGACATTAAATTGCGAGAGACGGGCAAATTAAAAATCTGGATCTTTTGTCGCGACGGGGCGGGGCATTTTTCTCTGTTTAGCGGTCACGGGCGATAGACTTTTTGAAGAAGGTTATATCTTTAAAATAAAAGCTACGTTTCGTATAAAATGTCACCAATGATACGCTTATGCATGAGTTACATGAGATCTGATTGGGAATCAAAGCATCGGGCGGCTGGGGGTTACCAAGTTTAGATCGTGGCCCGGCAGATGGGCTGACGGGAAGACCGGCGCGAGAGTGACACCGGAGAATAGGGCATTACCTTATCAATAATATCACGCGATGTCTGCTACGTTGCGAGTTGCTCTTTTATACGAAGTTGAGGTGCAGAGATGATACGACGTCGCCAAGAGAAGGATAAGCACATCAACGGATAACGGCCTAGTGCTGACCGGCTTGGCAAGTTTCATCCTTGTGATGGCGTTGATCAAAACAATACAGTATAACAGACAGTGCTGTTCATACTATGTGGTATAGCTGAAGTGTTCTCATGAGTTGAGTCAAAGACAGACTCATGAGGGAGGATGAGACGAAGCATGGCCATTCAAATGCTGTTAATTCCCGTCGGGAATCATTGGTTGGGGCTGAGGAGGAATGCGGTGGATGAGGGTCGAGTCAGTGGAGTCTGGAGATAAAATAAAATCCAAAGTTATCAGTGACAGGTCGTTTTTTCAGGTTCAGGTTCGTTCTGCCAGCCGTGCGTTTGTTTGTACACATGAACCACTCGATATACAATACCTCGTTTATCTCGAAAACCTAACAGTTGTAGAAAGTATCCACGATATTGCAAGACATGCATATTCAAGGGACTGTCTTGTCTCTCAGATAAACACTCTGTCTCAGCCCTTCAGCAGGGAGATCAAGCCTAAATACCTCCCAGCACCGCCAAATATCGATAATCTTTGCAAGGGAGTATAACATCATTCCTCTCAACGGTAAAGGTTCTCCGCTGAACAAACCATGACCTCGGGCATTGTCCTTGAAGGAATTCAATGCGAGGGGCGATTTTTTTCTACTTCTACCTTATTCAAAATTACAAGCCAAGCCAAATTTCCGCCTAGCGAGACGTTGCAGATAAGCTATTGTTTGATTGGCTAGATCACTGCATGGATAACCATGCAAGCGGCTACTCGAAGGGGGAATGCCATTCAATAAGTTGATCGAGATGCATTCTGCAGGGGGGGAAAGAATATGGGAGTTGAGATCAATATTGCTGGTTCTTTCGCTATGTTATTTATAATTTTCTTAACAGTGGTCGGCAGTGCTGATGGTGCTTAGTGAGATGTAAGCCTTATAAACTCAATTCTCCAACCTAGATTCACTGGCTTGTTACATTACGTTGCATACCTAACATGATGACGCACTCAAGCAGAGAATAAAGGGGTACTCTTTCACAGATCTAAGCTTGCCTCACTACCACGCATAGGAAGAGTGCCTATTGGTTGACTATACTGTTAAAGGGGCTGGCATGAATTGAGCAAGATGACTTTTCCAACCTCGACAGTAACAGACAAGAGAGAAAAAAAGGAGACATTTCGAGTCCAAGCCCCCTGATTCACTTGGCGTTGGATTGGCTCCCGCAAAATGTGAGTTGAGCCTTTGAGGTGTCCCGCCACTTGGACTCAGCCCCGCCCAAAAAACACGTTTAAAGCCGCCCATGATCCATCCATTAGCGCAAACACACGCTAATTGTGCCCCTGTAAGGCAAGGTAACCTGCAGCCTACCTACGCCCGGGCCTTCATCTTCCCGCCTCCATAACTCGCTTCCCTCACCCTCAACCTCTCCGGCTCCTCCTCCTTCTCATCCCCCTCCCCCTGTCCGCTTTTTATTTAATTTAATCCCACTTCAAGACCATTCTCTCTCTCACTATTCCCCCCCTGCTCATTTTCTGGCCTTATCAGAAACCAGGTTCCTCTTTTTTACTCAGCTTCTCTCTTCCCCTTCCTCTCCTCGCCTTCTTCCTTCTTCACCGTTCGTCTTTCTTTCTTTCTTCTTCAACCTCCCCGTAATTCTTTTATTTTACGTCGCGTGAGCTGAGAGGTTGATTCTGGTTCTGGGTTCTGCTTTCTTGTGTCCTTGTTGGCACCTTTCACTCACTCAACTCAATTTACCTGAACCTACGTCTTTTTGACTTTATACTTCGACCCCGTTGAGATACACGCGTTGAAGCGTTGAAGCTTGCCCACAATGTTTGGACAAGTGCGCACAAACCGGTCGACGGTCCTTATGGCCGGCACCGTTATTTTCCTGGTCGCTTTTGTTAGCCTGGCCTACAACCATCTCGACAAGTGGGAGCCTCCCGCTGACGTGTAAGTTGACTTGCGTAATCTAATCTCCGCCAGAACCGAAAAAGCTGACGAATTCGTTATAGCGCTACCGACACTGAGACATCCATCATTGGCGATACCCACGATAAGCCTCACCACGACGAGCCCAAGAAGGAGCCCGAGCAACCGGAGCACGGCGCCATGGCGAAACCCGACCACCCTTCCAACGCCTCCACCGAGCTCGGCGACTACTACTTCAACTACATCATGAAGGCCCGCATCAGCCCTGCCGACAAGAAGTACGCTCCCTATGGTGCTTTCCCCATGGAGCTCCCCGCCGAGCCCAAGTGGACTGAGATGATTGGCGAGGACCTATGCATTATCGATCTTGACAACCGACCTTTCGACGAGCCCGGCCAGATTTTCTCCCCCGGTCTGATGAGCTGGGACCGCGCTGACGAGGCCCACGGTCTGTCCCTTGGTGTCCTGAACCACTGGCTCTATGGTGCGTACAATCCTACCCGAGTCACCTTTCTGTGTCACTAACCCCTCAACAGCCAAGAACCACGGTTACAAGTACTACTACGTTGACATCACCGATCCCTTTGAGGATCGCCGCAACTCCTGGAAGAAGCCCCCGATTCTGTCCAAGATTCTCAAGAAGCACAAGGCCTGCATCTTCCTTGACTCCGATGCCGTCTTCCACCACCTCGACCTGCCCTTTGAGTGGCTCATGAACTACTGGCAGCTCCACCCCGATACCAACTCTCTCGCCCTTGCCTACGATCCTCACCACAAGAACAACATGGACAAGTTCGACAAGGTCTACCTAAACACTGGTTTCATCGTGCTCCAGAACAACGAGAAGACTTTCGAAATCCTCAAGGAGTGGGAGGACTGCCCCAACGAGGGTGGCAAGCACCCCGACTGTGTCGAGTTCCGAAAGAACCGCCCCGGAAAGCCCACCGACCAGGGTGGTTTCGGTACCTACATCCGCTACGATTACCCCAAGGACATCAAGGATCTTCCCTGCACCGAGGCCAACGGTTTCCCCGAGAGCCGATCTGGCTGCGACGGAAAGTTCATCAAGCATCTCTGGACTGGCAAGAAGGACCACATCAAGGTGGTCATCGGACAGCAGGTCCCCGGTGCGCTGTTGGAGATGTTCCACAAACAATTCATGGACGAGAAGCCAAAGTTCTTCATCTCCGAGCGAGACCTGATGGCCCAGAAGGATTAAATAAGTAATGAACATGCTTTAATGAGACCGAGTACTAGAAAAGGCGGACACGATACGGACGGCTTTTGAAATCATCCTTTTTTTAATAATTTACTGTAAAACTTATACCATCCAGGAGAAGTATAGGTAATACCTCTTCTCCCTCTCAAACGGGGGTTACTTGAAATGGTGTTTTTGGGAGTGTTGAGGGTTTTTTAAACAAATGGCCTGAAATCGGAAACATTTTTTGGATGTTTGTTCAATGCATGATCTCGTTATGAATAATAGGGATAACATGAGTTTTGACGTTAATGATGAAGTTTAGGCTGCGTGATGACTTCGGTGATACTACCCTGTGTAAGCAAAGATAATTTGAATGTGAATGCAATTGAGTTTGGGAACATGAAAGGGATAGAGTTCGTTAAAAGCAATCAAGACGCGTTTTGAAACTCTCCTAGTATCATAAGTTTGGAATGTGATTCTCTCAGATTTAGGGTAGGTCTCTGTCGTGGACTCAGCTGAGGTTCAGTATGTTGCCAGTAGCTGACAACAAGCCAGCACGCAGCTTAAAGTGATATCATCAAGTAAGTGATCAGATTGAAAACTAAATAGTAGATGAGATGAGCTATTTGTACGTGGCAGTTGAAATGGTTGTGAGGTATCCGATTTATCACTTCAAGCCAGAGAGTCTTCAGAAGCTTGGCGCGCATCCAACCTCACAAATCTTCGTTTGAAGATAGATATGACTATTGGTAGTATTTCTTATCCCTGTTCTTCATTATTATCATGCTATAGCTACATACCGATAGATTGTGTTCGATAAATGTATGGAGATGTCCTCTTAGAAAGATATCCTTCTGTCGAGTGTGTTACTCTTGTGGCATTGAGATAGGGCTTTGTAACTTTGACGATGACCAATTGCCGAGCAGCTCTATATCGAGCCAAGGCCAAACGAGGGGCTACCGAAGCTTGCTTGTTTCCGATTGTTGAGCTGGCTATTCTCCGTCGGAGTTTCGCTTACCTGTTTATACTTTGTTTGGTGGTGATCTATAGGAATTTGAGATCTTTGCGTCAATGCGAATGCGACTACCAGTCAACACCAACTCTTATATCATCGCACGGGGGTGATTTCAAATCTCTATAGAAAGAGAGATGATGGAATGTCGTATACGCCCTTTCGAGATAGTATTAACCGACGGGAATAGTGCCTGGCTGCTCTGGCCAAGCCGCAAATACAATGATGACATACTTCCCATGATGGATAACCGAGGCATACAACATCAAATACTTGCCCCAAAGCTTTATAATCGGGAGAATCAACACAATTAATAGGCCAAGCTTACTGATGCGACTATGATCATTAATCCCAAAGCCGAGCTATTCGCAGCGACAGGGTGCGCGCGACCAACGGCGTCGAGAAGCCGATCAGTAATCATACAAATAGGACGGGGAAATCACATAAATCTCCAACGCGGCACATTTCCGCAATTTATAATAGCATTCAGATTTACAAATCCGTCGGGGTTTTGGATGGAGGATAAAGGAAAGCGTCAAGAATGGAATTGAGGCATTGAATCAAATCATACTGAACATACCTCATCATGGAGAAGATTGACGATACTGGTATTATGGGCGATGCGTCGCTTGGGAACGACTCTGCGACCGAGGGCGAGATTGAGGCTGCGAGGCCGAAAGAACAGATTGAAACTGATGAGTTGGATTGGGATAACAGTCCTCATAATCCTTACAATTGGCCAGGATGGAAGAAAGCCCTTCAAGTCGTGATGCTATCCTCAGCAGGTCTTCTGGCGTAAGTCCACCCTCATCCCAAGTGTACCTATGCAATCTAACGTCTCAGATCAATCGGAACATCAATAATGAGTCCCGCTCGCAAAGAGCTCATGATCGAATTCAACGTCAGCAGCACAGTCGCCCTCCTACCTCTAACACTCTACGTCCTCGCCCTCGGCTTCGGGCCTGTAATCGGCGGTCCGTTATCAGAAACCATAGGCCGCTATCCCATCTACGCAGCGAGTATCCCTCTTGGCGCACTGTTTACCTTGGGTGCGGGATTCGTGCACAATATCGGAGGTTTGGACTTTCTGAGATTCATGGCGGGTTTGTGCTGGGCGCCTGTGCTGGCTGTTGCGCCGGGGACGTTGTCCGAGACGTTCACGCCCAAGAATAGAGGACCTGTTTCAGCGATCTTCATCCTCATGCCGTTTTTGGGTCCGGGATTAGGGTGAGTTCTGGAATGGAAGTGCTGGGAACCTGACTGACTTTCTACTTAGACCGGTTATAGGCTCTTTCGTGGTGAATCGAAAAGGGTGGCGATGGACGCAGTGGACTTTGGTCTTTTTTTCGATACTGGCTATGATCATCACTGCGTTCTCGCACGAGACGTTTCATCCGATTATTAAAAGAAGACTTATGAAGAAGAAGGGAATGAAGGTTGATCCTCCGCCGCCGATGGCTGCTCGACTCAAGATGTTTGCCCTCGTGGCAGTTGTTCGACCTATTCGCATGCTTTTTCTCGAACCGATCACCGGATTCATCTGCCTGTACGTGTCAGCAGAGTTTGGAACACTTTTCAGTTTCTTCGCCGCTGTTCCGTATACCTTTGGAAGAGTCTACCAGTTCTCCATCGAAGAGTCAGGTCTTGTGTTCCTCTCCATCGTCATCGGCTGCCTTCTCGGACTCATTACTGTTATTCTCTGCGATGTGTTCTTATATCGGAAACAAGCACCGAAGTATCCTCCTCACCAGATCCCACCGGAGCATCGTCTTTACCCCTCTATGATCGGAAGTATCGGATTGCCAATTGGATTGTTCTGGTTTGCTTGGACAGCCCGACCTGGTGTTTCTTGGGCAAGTCCCGCGGCATCGATGATCATCTTTGCCTGGGGAAATCTCTGCGTGTTTGTGAGTACCATACAGTACATCACTGATACATATCATGGGAGTGTAGTCGCAAGCGCTGCTAGTGCCAATAGTCTGGCGCGGTATGGTTTCGCAGGAGTATTCCCGCTGTTCACGATTCAGAGTGAGTTGCTATTCCCATCTTACGCGAACAATAGCTAACATGAATAGTGTATGAGAAACTGGGTATTGACTGGGCTAGCAGCCTTTTGGCCTTTGTGGCATTGGCCTTGCTGCCAGTTCCGTGGGTGTTGTTCAAGTATGGCCCGACCATCAGGGCCAAGAGCGCCTATGAGACAGTCAAGTTCAATTAAGATAGAGGCATTCAGATATGAGAAATGTGTTTCAATATGTTCTATAGAATTATAATACTCTAATATACGTTGTCAGTACCAAGGCGCGCCGCATTGTCTTAGTTCTTGGGAAGCTGGATCAACTTGTAGTCCTTATCAAGGTAATACCACAAGTCGTACTTCGCCGGTCTCTCAGCAGCAGGAAGAATATTAGACTTGGCAGGAATGCCAAACTTCTTGCTAGCGTTCTTGCTCTTGACATAGCTCTTGTAGCTCTTGGTGCTGGTCTGGTTGTAGTTGATCTCGTTGGAGTCAACCTTTCCGCGCACGAGATCTTGCCAGTCGCCGTGGCTGCTCTTGATGGTCTTTGCCATGAACTTGGCGTTTTGGTAGTCGCCGCCGACGATCTCGAGAACACTATCGCCGCGGGGGACTTTGTAGTACTGATAGTGTTAGTGTGACTTTGGGTAAAGGGGCGGAGAGCTTACAGTGAACCAGTTGTAGAAGGTCTTGGCTAGACCTGGGCGGTACTTTTCGAGGTCCTCGACGGCTGGGAATGTTAGTTTGTGTGGGTCAGAGACAAGATGGCACTTACAGTCGACCAGAGCAGCAAGGGGATCCTTGGTGTCAATGGCAATGACCTTCCAGTCAGTCTCGCCACCCTTTGTGCAAAAATTAGTGGTCGTTTTGTGCTAATTATGTAGCAGACTTACATCGTTCAATGCAAGGCCACCAAGGACCTTGACAGACTTAACCTGTCCAACGTGGGCAGGCCTATATACAAATCAGTCTTTGCTTTCTCATTCGTGAAACAACACTAACGCCTCAGTGATATCGAACAGATCAATGGGATCGTTGTCACCAGGGTATCCAGTGAAATCGTGGTCAAAGTTGGGACTCTCCCAAGTCTGGGGAATTGACCCATAGTGAAACGGGTAGGACTTGTGAGGCCAGACGCTCTCAACGAAACGAGGAGCCTTCTTCTTGTCATCATGGAAGATGGGGTCTGAGGTCAATTAGTATTGCACAATTGTACCGTACGATATCGAGTCAATGCGTACTGAGAGGCTCATCGCGGCGAGTCTCAATCTTGCCGTCTGTCCATCGAGGAATCTCAACAACGTAGCTCACGATGCGATTGTTGCCCTTCTCAGGGTACAGAGGAATATCGTGCCAGAAGGAAATAGGCTGCCCATCTTTCTCCAGCCAAACACGCCAGTCCTGCGTCACTTAGTAACGCACTCCGTTAACCATTGAGGAAGACTTACAAGAGTGTTACGAGCACCAACTTCACGAAGGGTCAAGGAATCATAGTCAAACTCCTTCGCCCTCGGCGCAAGAGAAGAACCAAGAACCAGACAAGGCAACAAAGCCAACTGAACAAGCAAAGCAGTAGCTACCATTGTGAGAGATGTTCGAGCGCCACTGAGCCCGGAGAAAAAAGGTTTAAAGTTACATTGGGTTCCTTTTAAGCTTGATTCAAATAAAGCCAAGACGGATATAACTCGCGTGAGTCTGTTTGCCCTCGGTGACCAAAAATGGAAGATGGTTATCGGCGCGGATCGAGGGGTTTGTACCTAGATCCAACGACGATGCGGATTTGATGCACGTGGAGTTGGAGTGCAGATCTCGGAGGGGTTTCTGGTGTAAGTCTGTTGGTGGTTTATGGAATACACGTGGGAATGATGAGGATGGGTAATTTTATTGCGCATGAGCTACTGCAGGCCAAGTTGAATTGAACACCAATGGCTCCCTCTGAAGATATCAAGAATAAGGATAATTGGTCTTTGATGGCTTGTGTCAATTGTGTCATCTCATTGGGTATCTCCAACGAGTGATTTGACTGGCCATCCCACGTGCTTCAGCCAGCCAAGTTGCGGGGTACAAGTCAACACTACAAGTGTTGTGCATTGAGATATGTTGAGGAGGAACAAAGTGAATAAATACTACGGCGATGTAGAATATGTATCGTTCCAAGCTCATGTCCAAGGCCTCTTGCACGCGGCTTGTATGACGTGGCAGATTCCCTACATAGTGTCTTTGGTGCAGAAATTGGTTCGTCATCACCTTCAGGCAAGGCTCCTGATAGGCTTCGGCTCTCAGCTGGATCGACCCGATGTCCCGAACAAGACATCAACAACACTTCAGGCAGTATAAGAGCTGATCAAGAGCCATCTACGCTTTATGTCTCATATTCAATTGGATATAATTCGCTGACCGATCCTCACCGATGCAGGGATGGCCTCACTCGAGGTCCAAGCAACTGATATATGCACTGAACTGTCATATTCAGCCAGCCACATTTATACGCTTTGATATGATCGACAAAGGGAGTCTTAATCGTCGATGTCGAGCAGGAAAGTTGAAAGGTATAAGTAGGGAAGAAGATACGCTATAAGATTCTTAAGTACTAGGCAGAGAACAACCTTGCCTTTTATCCCCCTTATATCTATACAAGTATAACCCACTATCTATATCGTCCAACTCACCCAACCTACAATGCTTCTCAAGATCCTTGTTTCTATCACAGCTACCGTTGCAGTGACAGCAACAGCTATCGGTAAGCTACTCGCATAATCCAATAACACTTTCAACTGACGAGTGCAAGACAAACCAGTTGGTGCTGCCGGCTGTCAATGGTCAGGCACTGCTCCTTATTGTGCAGGCGAGTGTGAACCTGGGTGGACTGAGAGAGGGCGTAGTCAATGTGGTGATGGTAACTGCTGTTGGACTGGCAGCAAAGCTCTCTGCTGCGAAGACGAGGATGCCGTCCAGGACCTGGTACAGAAGCAGGATAAGATTGCTGTTGACGGATGCCGCTGGGAGGGCACAGCTCCTTATTGTGCAGGCGAGTGTGAACCTGGGTGGACTGAGAGGGGACGTAGTCAATGTGGTGATGGCAGCTGCTGTTGGACTGGCAGCAAGGCTCTCTGCTGCGAAGACCAGGACGCCGTCCAGGACCTCTAGATTAACTCCTTTCGGGGAGCAAGTCCAATTACGTAGCCAGCTAGTATGTTGACCCTCTGAAAATGCGATGAACCGCCTTGCTGTCTTATGCTGCTATATATGATAAGTGCAATGACTTTGATAGTTCAGACGATGAAGTGATTGTATGTAATGGAACTCTGGCTGGTGGTTTTCTGGATATTCCAAACTGGATATGTCAGCTGCTGGAGGTTCCCGTATAAACTCAATTGTTGAACTAGAGTTCGAAGATGACGGCGGAGTGACCGAGTGGTTAAGGTGAAGCACTCGAATTGACGATATGCTTTGGTTTCGGCCGCGCAGGTTCGAATCCTGTCTCCGTCGCATGTATTTTTTGCGTTTTTCCCATTTTCTTTTTCTTCTGTCTCTTATCCAACGCTAGACCTATCTTTGTCATACTTAACTGGGGAAGGTCGCCGAACGAGATCTGCAAGTTCAGTGTCAATGACCCTGCTATATTCCTCTCTGTCCTGACCTTGGCATTTGACAGACAGTGCAGTAGTCTCCTGGAGTGTTCATGAATTCTTTACGTTTCTAGAGCCAATTGCACTTTTCAGCATTCTTCTGATATATGGCGCTTAAGACTTTACATGCAGATACGTATTGTCACACCAGAATTAAGGCTGTGGGGTTCGCCTATACCCGTCCCGTCATAACGTCAATGCACCTTTTCCATAAAGAACTTAATGGTTCGTTACGACTCAAGCCATGCTTGTATATATTCAAGTATGTAACGACCTATAGTGGTCTACAAGCAATTGGCAATATTTGATACAGTATCGTATAACATAATGATGATCCCAACGTAGGATTAATACCAGCAGACTTGAACTCTGGCGAAAAAGAAAAAAGAAAGAGGAAGAAGAAAACAGACGCGTCCAGACTCTTAAGCAAATGCGATAAGGTCATCATCAATAAAATGAGGGCCTTCTTCAGCACTTGCCCTCCTGTCCTTATTTGTGAGAACCTTGGAAGTCGTAACTTGACCAAGGTTCTCGTTCACATCCGTCCACATCCGTCTGCTCTTCTTCTTCCAGGCTCTGCATGTAGATGTTAGCATGAGTACACTGCACCCCAGACGAGAGACTAACCTGGAGATGGAACATCTCATCAGCTGCCCACTTTTGAAGACGTGGGAGGGTCATTGGATCTGATGGGCTCCCGAGCCGAGCTCTCATCAAAAAGTGCTGGAACTGGCGTGCCTCGCACCATTTCTCAAAGTCATCGCGTTTAGCTGCCGCGATGGCAATGAGGGCCTCTTCGGTAACGACCTTGCCGTTGGCAAGGTACTTCATGTCTTGCTTTGACAAAGACATTGTTGTTTGCTTGAGGAGGTGATGTCTTGGAGTGGTAGTGGTAGGTGATGAAGGTGGGATGGTTGTATATAAACGGAATGAGTCTGGGAAGTTGGATTTGGAGAATGATTAAAAGGAAGGAAAAAATATGGTGAAGAAGCGGATGTAAGGGATTTATATAGGTAGCATAAAAGTTTAAAGCAGAGAAAGTTATATATCAGGAGATATGGAAAGATTAAAGACACTGCCATGGGATGACTCAGAATGTCAAGTATGATGATAGGGTGGTGCTTAAGTGATATTTCTAAGTTGTAATTAAGCCTTTGACCGAGTAATCTCAGAGACGTAGCCAAAGTTCAAAAGTTTGAGACTCTATCTGCGTGTTTAGAAATTACTTGTCAACTGGCACGATGGTCACTGGCTCTTCAAAAGAAACCTTATAACCTTTATCCGTCTTAAACTTCTTCAAGTCTGGCACTGATGAGTGAAAACGTCGGCGAATAACTTTGATAGGATGTGAAGCGTTCATCATCGGTTTGGTGACTCAGTACTTGATCCCGCGTGAGATTACTGAGAAGGCTGATGGAGCTGTCAATCGCCGCTCCTGATTCCAACATTCACGGCCCATGAGACTGTCAATCAGATCTTTGACATTTACATAACAGAAGCTGCGGTGCTCATTACACCTCGAAGTTTAAAGGAGCTCTGCCCACGGCCAATAGACGCTGCAAGTTTGCAAAGCTGACAGCCCGAATGCGAATGGGAACGCGAATAAATAGGCAAGACAAAAGCGCAAATTCAACATGACACAAAAGGCTCCTTCTAGAGAGAAAGAAAGTAATCAACTTATTTTAGACTGCAAAGTCGTTTCGTTACCCTAATTGGGGGTGAACAAATTACAAGTCTTCAAACTCAGATAAAGTTTCGCCCTGACTTTGTTTAGAAGTTAGTGCCACCTGCATGTAGGCACTCAAGGGGCGTGGAATAATTGGACGAGTCTGAGCTAAGGTTGGAAATTATTTCGACCTTTATTTATTTAGATTATCGTTTTGCTTGCGCCTTTTTCGTGCCCAGAGTTAAACAGCACGTCCCGATGACTCATGGCGACACTACGTGATAACAGTCTCTGGACAAATCCGAGGTTACTGTTACTTACTTACTTGAATTAATATATATTTCTACCAGATTTAGGGACTTGCTTGATGATGAGGGACCACGAAATGACATCTTGGCTGGGCTGCACTATTACTACGGAACACATCTGAAACCCTCTCGCATCTGCCGGTCTCTCAGACTACACTCTATGGGAACATTACGGGCTTGGAGTTCGGGAATAACAATGAACTTCACTAAAATGCCATCTAGAGATGCGAGTGTTTTGTGTATGCTCGTGGACAAGTCATAATCCTCGCAGCACAAAGCTGATCATAGTCAACCACATAGCTGAGACATACCCCTGGATATCTTTACTGGAACATACTCTTGCGTCAATACAGAAAATTGAATACTGTGACGGGAGGCGGAGGGAGGCAAAGAGGCATAAAGCTTCCACATACATTTTAACGTCTCTTGCCTGCGCATATAAAATATAATAAGTATATGAAACCTTAGAAGCAGGCATAAGAAGTTAGAAAATTTAATAGATTGATCCAGTCCCTCCTCATTTTCTTATAAGTCCTTATTTTTTAAATTATTTCCGCCGCCTTCTTTCCAGGGCACGAGTTGCATCTTTCTCGATCAAGATCTCGCATTAAACAGCACCAGCATACCTGGACAATATGGTATGTGTGCCCCAAGCTCACCAGACATCAAAATCTAATTCTAGACTTACAGAGTCATAATACGACAGACGTGACCATATCTCTCTTCAACGACAGCGAATTACGCCGTTTTGCCGACGGGAACCCAAGCGAGCAATGTCTCGACAAGCTGGATAAGCTGAACATCTACCAGTTCCGCTACCACTGTGATCACGACCAGTCATTTTGTAGTATCATGTGCTTTGTCGTAAGGGTCCCATCTGATACTCCAGAAATGGTCGCGTATTGGCTCATGAAGAAATGGTCAACAGACGCACGTGAGGGAATCTACGGTGTAAGTTCATTTATGGCTTTATTGAAAGGAAGAAATGAGAATGCTAATCATATGGAATAGCAACCGAAGGTTGTAGATATATCTTCATGGGAATATCGTACTGGCTGGAGTATACTTCCTTAAGAAACCTGTTTCAAAGACTCCACGATGGGCCATTTTGACGCAGGCCGCTATCTACAACAACAATAATATACAATGAGCCTCAAGAGCCCTGATTAGTTGGGCTGAACACACAGAATATCTTTTAGATTATACGAACTCCAGACTCTCACCATAGTATCACTACTTGATCTTCAACAACAAAACAAAACGTACAATTCATATATAATGCATCTCACTGCCGGTGAGACACGAGCTCTCAGTCAACAAGGTGACAGATACCATCCTTCCAAAACTCAGCATCATGAACTGCGAGGACTTCTCTGTGTACATGTCAGATACAAACTTCGACAAGTTCGTTCACAACCCCGGTCGTGGAGCTTAAGGCTACGTTCCTCCCCATCTCAGGATGGTTGTAGTCAAATTCTAGGCCCGAAAGGCAAGTCAATTACTCCGAGACAAACAGCAGTTGCTAACTCCAATAAATAGATCGTAAGCAAGAGTCTTTAATCCATAACGCTTGCATAAGGTGCTGGGGCGCGGCAAGAAGCTGCCGTAAATAGGACAGAAAACCCATCTGCACTGTGAATTGCATACCCAGCCGTGCCATATCTCCTCACGGATTCGGTTCTAAATCTATAGCTTGCGATACGTTCCATGTCACCAAAGTCAACAGCAAGCATGTTTCCAAGTGATTCCTGCTTCAAGCAAGGAACTCTAAATTATGTAGAAATAACTATGTACATGTAGTAATGAAGAATAAAGCACCAAGATCCCATCTAATTACATCCCTTAAACGCACTGGAAGTAGTACTCGTTGTGCTCAACACACTTGTAGGGCTTCTCACACTCGGTAGGTCCCTTGTAGTTCTTACCACCGCACTGGTAGTAGTGCTTGACAACACCGCTAGAACCAGTTCCAACGGGATAAGCGGGGGCAGTGCCTGTGGGAGCGGGAACTTGAGGAGCAGTTGTTTCGGTGTTCCACTTGTAGGTGTAGGCTGAGCTGCTGCGGATGACGGGGACGCGAGTGGTGGGCTCAACGGCAGCGACAGTAGGCTCAAACTCGCCATCGTCTTCGTCACAGTCGCCGGAGGGAACGGGGGCTTGAGTGGGAATGGGAGCCTCGGTCTCGGCACAGTCATCATCGGAGACAGGGACCTGAGTGGTGGGCTCGACGGCAGCGGCGGTAGGCTCAAACTCGCCGTCCTCGTCGTCACAGTCCCCGGAGGGAACGGGAGCCTTGGTAGGGTAGACCTGGGTTCCGTTGGTGGGGATAGCGTAGGTAGGGAAAGGGGCTTCGGTTTCGGCACAGTCATCATCATTATCATCAGTCTCAGTAGCAAGAGCAGTGCGGGTCTGCTCGGTCTGAGGAGCCGTGGTGTTCATGTAGTTCGTGGTGCCAGGGACAGTGTAGACGGGCTTGGTCTTGGTCTCGAGGGTGGTAGCAGGAGCGGTAGTCTCAACGGGGGCAACAGAGCTGGTAGCAGGGGCTTCAGTGGCAGCGGCGGCGAGAAGGCTGGAAACACTGGTCCAGGCGGGCTTCTTCTCATAGTCATCGGTGTAGAGAAGAGCCTCGCCATTACCCTCAAAGACACCGGGGATCCAGCTGTACTTGTCGGTGATACCCCAGACGGTAACACCAACACAGCCCTTGGTGTCGAGACAGGCACCGACAACATCGGCGTACTCATCGCCCTGAGTCTTCAGCTCAGCGGCAGAAGCGGGAACGGACTCGTGGCGGATATCGAGCTCGGTGATGGCGACCTCAACGTTGAGATCAGTGAAGCGCTTGAAAGTGGCAGCGAGCTCAGAGCGAGAAGGAGTCTCGCCGACGATCAGATGGCCCTGGAAACCAACACCATCAATAGGGGCACCCTCCTTCTGGAGAAGCTTGACGAGCTCGACGGCCTTGTCAGTCTTGGCACCGTTCTGTTCAAGGTTGTAGTCGTTGTAGTACCTATACGGTCAGACACATCTAAAACATAAGGACGGGGGACTTACAGCTTGGCGGCAGGATCAGCCTTGCGAGCAGCCTTGAAGGAGATTCCAAGGAAGTCGGTTCCCAGAGTGCGGGAGAAGACACTATCTCGCCACTCAGCGTTGTCATCGATGGCCTCGTTGACCACATCCCAAGCGTAGCAGTCACCCTTGTAGTGCTCAACAACGTTGGCGATGTGAGCCTCGATGACCTCAGTGAGCTCCTCGGCAGAGAAAGCACCAGAAGAAACTATATCCGTTAGCACTGCGCCCCAACACAAACATGCAACATAACTCACCCCAGGTAGGAAGCTGGCTGTGCCAAGTCAAAGCATGACATCTCAAAATCTGACCATTCTTCTTCGCAAGATCCGGAACAACATCAGCAGTCGTATAGACAAAATCACCCTGCTTAGGCTCAACAGTCTCCCACTTCTGTCCGTTCTCGGGGACAAGCTGTCCAAACTCCTCAACGTCATCGGCTAGCTTGCTATAAGGCGCATCGCTGAGATATCCGTTATCGACAGCCGAGCCGAAGTACTTGAGTCCAGCGGCCTGCGCCAGGCTGTGAAGCTGGGCCGAGACGGGGCTCGAGGCCAAAAGTCCAAGGAGTGTAGTCTTGTGCATTTTTGTTAAAAAAGAGTGTGTAGTAGATTTAAAAAGGCAAACAAATGAGTGTATTTTGCGTTTTTGAGCTACTGAAAGAAGGGGAAAAAGAAGGAAGGAATGTTAATAAACGACTCGCGTTTGTTAATAAAGAAGAAGCGAATATAGATGCGGGACCCGAGATCATGATATATATCCATTCGTTAGCTTAACCGTACATATCTTCAGCTTAGCCGCTGCAACATGATTAAAGCCCATGTAGATCGTCCCATCTGTATACGAAAGCCTTGTGTCCTTTAACCTTACGGTAAAATATCTTCCGTCAGTAATTTGTGGTCCAAGTCCCCTGGCATGTCCCGCTTCGTCTCAGGTCTGTGACAGGGATGCATATTTTGTCGGGCCAGGGACCGAAACTGGCAATAGAGATAGCGTATCGTGACCAAGAGATCGACCCAGGTTGTGCTGATTACCCGGGTAAATTGGCATTGGATGTTCGGCAATGTCAAAATTGTTGGTTCCTTACATATTGCCCTGTTGTTGACCAATTACCCATGAAGGGATCCAGGAACAGATTGTTAGTTCAGGAAGAGGGCGGATAAATCTGTACATAGCGGTTAAATATGCAAGTGATCACTAACACTCAAACACATCAAACTTATCCATTGGATAATACTGTCAGTCTTCGAAGGTCTCCTAGGAGGCTTTTGATATGAAAGATCGGAGTCAACAGAAAGATCATGATTCTTGTGTTGTGCCACGATCTGCCGACAAGATAAGATGATCCACCCCCTTTCATGTTTCAGATACCCGGCGCTAGGAGCCGTTGGTAATAGCTTATTTTTCGTTTCATCTCAACGTGATGATGGGGTTATCGGTGGGGTATTCAATGGCATGTTCTATGATTTCGCTTAACGTCCTTGGTTATTACAGCACGGCTGGGGGAGTAAATCTGTCAAGTATCATATCATCAACTCCGGCTAAATCTCACCGAGCTGATCTCTTACACGATCAAGTCTTGTATAGTACCCCTTTCGTACAAGTGGCATATTCAAGCAGGCACTTAAAACTGCTAGTCTGCCCTGCCAAGAGTTGTTGTAATATCTCTAATCTCAAGTTCTTCCAGAGTCTTGTTCCATAACGTCTCCATAATCTTCTGTCCTGACTCGGTGTACATAAGCACAGGATACCTGGTCGTGTTAGCAATCCTATAGTCAGCAACGCTCAGCTTGCAGGCGAATTTTCCAGTCCCCATGCAGCTCGGCCCTTGGGTCCCCTTTCCAAGAACCAGTGCATGAAGAAGCTGTCTCGTTCCATCCACAATATCACTTACTACCAAGATACCAGAAGTACCGAAACCATTGTTACCAAGAGTCCCAGTTCTCGTATGAAGCTCGTTCGGTTCACAAATGAGAGACGGATAATGTTGACAGTGCTATCATGCACGCTGACAAGCTCCGAGAGCTTAGTTGTCGAGTATTGGCCTTCTCCATAGAGTCTTTTTTGGCATTTCGACAGATTCTATTAGCATCCTCGTTCTGAATATCTGCTAGATACACCTGGCTTTCAGCATCGTTATATCCAAAGATTCAAGCCTGTAGCAGCCCGTGACAACCTCGTGGCCATTGTGCTGGGATCGAACCATTTCAACTAACATGACGCAGCTTAGTGCCACTATAGTGAACTAAAGAAATATTCTAAACCATTTCTATTGATTAGATATAGGTATTATTTCGAAGTAAATAAATTGAATTATACAATCGTCTATGAAGAATGGTTGCCAAATCTTTTGCCTACCCTATTGGTCAGCCCCATTTTAGTCAGCCATCCTTGACCATCCCCGGGTGAGATGCGCCGCTTTCATAATGCCTTTCATCCCGTCATCATCATCCCTCGAGAAGATATAACGTCTCTCATTCCTCTTTAACTCACAATTCCATAGCTATCAGTGAAACCTCCAAAAATGGTGTCAAAGACAACCTTGCTCGCAGCCAAACCTCCCTCTGATCCACCATCACCCCAGAACAAAACGACTATCCCAATGCATCATGGAGAGGCAGAATGGACAGCTGTCTATCCCATTATCGAGAAATTGTACATGAAAGATCGAAGAAAACTTCGACATATCATGCAGATCATGGAGGAGAAACATAATTTCAAGGCATCGTGAGGTCACCCATCTCCCCGGTTTTGTCATAAGCTCACATGGGACTCAGTGTTCAGATGTATAAGAGACGCTTCACAAAATGGGGGTTTTATAAATCAAAACCAAGAAATGGGAAGACTACTTGCAAGAAAAAGGCCTCAACTCCAAAAAACACACCAGAGACTCAAAAGCGGCCAAATGCTACGCCGTGCTACAGCCAGTCGCTTATTCTCTCTCCGAGCCCAAATCCTTTGGAGACGAGCAGTCTTGAATTTCTCACAAGTATACACGACTGGAGCAATTCGTTCTATGAATCTCTGCATATCAAAGGATTACAGCCACAAAACAACCGCTCGTCACCACGGACTGCTAAAATCAACCGTTACGATCCAGAGGGATTAAGTTTCGCCTTCCGAACAATCGTTGAGCTCATACAGCGCGGTAAAGGTATTCTAGCAGGCCGTTTAACCCGCAAAGCATTCCTAGACATCGAAAATATGCTACACGTTGAAGCACCTTTGTTCATCTGGAACGTCTTGGAAATCATGTATCACATGGTCCGTCTTGGTCAGACACAGCTTCTCGGTATGCTTCTCGCGCAACTAGTCGAACTGGCGAGTAACATCCATGAGATGAAATATCCCGTTGTCAAGATGCTGAAAAGTTTGCAAAAAGCAGTGTATCTCTGGGAGAAGCATGCTACACTTGAGAAAATGCAACTTCTTGAGCAGGCTTGGGGTTTGAATGCGGATATTATCTGCAGAAACTACGACTCAAGACTGTTGGTCATGTACTATCGCCTAGTCTGGGAATCTTCCTGTATTAAACTTGGCGAGAATCAACTGGATGGCCTTGATAAGTGGTTCTCAGCCGTAAAGAGTAAGATTCCGCATGAGGACTCGTATTTTCAACAGGCCATCCTATTCACCGACCCTGCGACGACGGAGGAAACAGAACCGCCGAGACACTACGAGGTCACAAAAGCGCTTTGCGTCTCAGCAATACAGCATCGCTGCACAATGACCTTTGGAGAGTCAAACATGGCAAGTCTTGTGCGTTTGGGCCTATTGAAGAGTCGCGTTCTTGACGAGATTAATGAACAGCCAAGCGATGAGATACCACAGTCTCACACGCGGTTTCAAGCAAGAGTTATGGCTTATTTGATGAATGTTCTTATGGACGTTGATAGGGAACTCGGGTTGGATGTCGATGTGGCGGACAGAATGAGGAACAAAATCGCTTTGCGAGAGTTTGGCTACTCGAGTACCTCGCCGCAGGTTATACATGACATGTGGCAGCTAGAGGCCTTTCTGCGAAACGAGGGACATGTAGCTGAGGCGGCAAAGATAAGGAGGGAGACGTATAAGAGACTGGAAGAATATGTAGACCAAGTGCCTGTAGACGAGGTCTGACAAGCGCATGATTGACAGGCACAGAAGCAAAGCGATAGATAAATGCGATGAGATGGTGAGATGATTTGCCCAAACGCCACGAGTCTATGCTCTATAAAATGCCTTCCTATGCAACACCAACATGCCTTACAAATACAGTCACCTCATGAATCACGACCCAGTCGCTCCTCATTATCTTGAGTTAGTTCATACGCCGGTCGGAAACCCTGTCCATTCTGACCCTGCTTCTTCAGATGGGGGTTCGGATGTGTGTCCTTTATACCGCCTAGACTCGTGTAGCCTTGGTCGTATAGAGGACAGTACTCAATGCCGAGGTGTCGAATAAACTGGTCTTGTTAGTTCGTTCGGCGCATGATGGTGGTGGGGACTTACAGCCCAGATTTGAACTGTTAGAAGGACAGTTAGTAATTGTTCGTTATATGCTCGCAAAAGTAGAGCCGAAGGGCCGGGGAGGAGGTCGTACCATAATGCCAGTCAATAACAGGATGTATTCTCATAAATGACGGCCAGCCAGCGTCCGTCGGATCAAAGAACGTCAAGTTCTCACCATGAGGATCCGTTCTTCTCGTTCCCACAAACACAGCCTTGATACTCGGTCGTTCCTCAAGGTATATCTCTAGCCCCTTCTTCATCGGTAGCACGTAACGCGCAACTTCGAGACCGTATTCTTCGCTGGACGTCTCGACGAACGTGTCGACTTCGGGGAAGGGATGCGCGGCGACGATGTATACGCATTGAAGCTTTTTGGGGGGTGTAAGTTCGGAAGTGCCGTTAGTCGTGTCGGATGTGGAATAGTAATGTCGGCCCATGCGAGCGAGGAGGAGGATTAGAAGAACAAGGCCTAGAAGGATCAGTACCTGTCGCTGATAGCTCTGGAGTCTTGGAATGGGCTTTGATATGGCCCAAGACCCTCATCATGCGACTTACAGTCCTTTCCGCCATTATATGATAACGATATTTGTTCCGGTCTGCTTCCGTCAGCCCTTATCCGACCATCCCTTTCCATGCACCCAAACGCACCGATATTTCTCCAACGCCTCATCCACGACCTCTATCGATTTGCGAACCTGATCTTGTACATCGCGCAACGTCTGTGTATCAGCCTCCTCAGCAATGAACGCTTCGACCTTTTGCTGCAGCTCGAGACACTTGTCGCGCAAGGAGCGGGGTGGCGGGGTCGATATCATGATGGCCCTCTATGCCTCGGATGTAAAGGAACTGGCGTTTCGTGTATTGTTTTTGCGGTATTCGAAATTGATGATCTGGTCTAGAGAGAGAATAATAGAGAGGAATTGATTTTGAGAAATTGTATGTGTTGCGACGAAGCCAAAGTTAATAGCTCCGGTTTCGCCGTATACTTAGCGATGGAGGGGAGGTACGTAAAGAGGTGCTAGACTGCCGAGCGGCTTGCGATCACGTGCAGTACTGTTCTGCGATGTTCTGCGGTTTGGTTGCCGCATCACGTGCAGCACTTACAAGAGCTGTCAGTGGTGAACAGATTTACCTCGGAACATAAAAAGAGTCATCATTTTTTTACTAAAAGATACATCGTGAGAGTATTAAGGTGTTTTTGTGTAACTGAATTTATAACTATACATTCGAATCATCGTCACCGCCCATAGGAAGCCTCATACTGTAACGCCGAACCATGCGCCATATCAGATCCAAATACCAGCCTGATCAAACATTATCTCCCCCTGAGTTCATATCTCCTACGGATATAGAAGACCTCACTGGATCCACTGCCATGTCATAAACTTGATGCTAATAACATCGTCCTCGAAGTTAGGCACAAGCAGTCCGGCTGCTCTCATCTTCACAGGACAGATCTCGTAGAAGATGCGACCGCGAGCCCTGAACCTTGCTGGAGGCACCTGGTCTTCCCGAGACTCGGGAGCGAGGAAGTCTATGGGCATCTCTTGTTGGCGTGAATCGGCTGGAACCAAGAGCCTTGGCTGCAGGTATAGATACAATGTTCGTAAAGCAGGAAATAACGCCTTGAGATGAACCAGATACCGGGGCTTATAGCTTTCCTCGAGGTTAGAGTCGACCCGTACAGCCACCATTCTGATAGTTTCTAGACCTTGGTATTGGTTGTTCCCTGGCAGCTCGAATGCGGTAACGCCATGGAATAAACTTGCAGGGTCACGCCATCTATTCTGCCATCTGTCTATCAGGATCAAGTCACTGGTTGCATCAATGTAAAGGCTGCTAAATTTCTTTGACCTCCTGCCACCGTCATGTGAGTTGGCGAGAACTATGCGCGCAGAGACCCGTGGCTGCCAAAGACTCCAGCTTCGAATGACCTCTTGATAAGACGCACGGCAGACTCGCATCAGGCCGTAGTCGCTGTTGGGGTTTGATGCAGGCGGGGGAGGGAAATCCCCAAGGCTTGTTGGAATAGTGTGTATTGCTTTCACTTGCCATGGCTGGCGAAACCAATCCTTGACATCCACGAAGTAGGCCCGTGGAGCATCCACACAGAGAGCATAGGCCCAGATCATGTTCTGTATTTCTTGGGGCAACTGGCTAAATTTGTGGAATTTGCCATAGTCGTCATTGCGTCGTTTCAAGAGCTTCTTGATGAATTGAAACATTTTTGGGTTTCTACTTCGTGAAAATAAGCTGTGGTTAAGGGTCTGGAAATTCGGTAGCTTTATCGCTGTTTGTGGTTTGGAAGATCTGCTCATTTTCGAGTTGGCGACTGAAGCACGCTGGGTTTCTTATACTGCTCAATCCTGAAGTGACCGTAAACATGCTGTTGATGATTGGCACGTACGTCGGTGAACAATGCCGTAAGTTCACTATGTCTTGACTTCGAAATAAAGGAGATCAAGGGAACTCATAGGAAAGCCAGGCATGAGCGATTGTCTATTGTTCTGATTACATCCCTGTAGCTGACACGCGTGGCTAGGCCTGATTTGGAAGCAGCCGTTGTAAGGGAACCAGCATGTAACGTTAGGTATGGTAGAGCCAGCGCCTCGTAGGGCATGATATAGGTACTGTTGATGGTGCAGCTGTGATGGTGTTAGCGGTTGCGATCAGAAGGGAAGTCGGATCGGATGACTTACTGTGGAAGCGTGTTGGATGCTTGAAGCGTGGTATCTTTTGAAGTAGGTTACAGGAGGAAGATTGGGGTCAGCTGAAGAGCAAGGCTCTCCAGCTAGTATATATGATGTAAGGTTTAGGCTGTAATTAAGGCAGCTAGTAACAACATTAACTTAATAAAGATTTATTTTATCTCCTAAGGGATAATAATATTTAAATTATTTTAGATTTTAGAGATACTAGGA